>JAVANC010000023.1:13140048-13250048 GCA_033319125.1 Parnassius glacialis | reverse complement strand
TTTGCTCAGCGTTAGAATAAATTATATAATTTTATAAGGGATTTAAAAAAAAGAATAGTAGTAACGCTTAAAAATAGAAACACTGTTATCATTACTAATACCAGGAGTTAAAAACATTCCAAATAAGCTTAAAATTATTTTGCTAGGAGTGGTTCACGACAGTAGTCGAATGTCGGATCATTGCGTCCTTAACATTATTTAAACACGAATCGTAAGAGCCGTTTTCGAAAACCAATTACATAAAATCACCACCAATTACGTGTAAGAATAGCTCACTATTAAAATATAGGATATTTTGTTTCATTCTTAACTTAAGAAAAATATTTTTGTACTTTTATATGTGAAGTAACTACTTACTTTGCATATGAGTACTTTCTGTGAAACTAATTATTGCATAATGTTACAGTTACATATCAAAATTACTCGCTATCAAAATTTAGAATATTTGACTTCTCTTAACTTTACTAAAAATATTTTTGTATTACGAAAATCTTGCTTAATATTAGAAATGGATGTATTCTTCCTCACAGTCGGCAAATGTACAATTACGTCGTCCAAAATAGCTAAGCAACTTCGCAGATGTCCTTAATACGCGCAGATGCCGTAGGTCGATTTCTTTTTAGTAGTTTCCTGAAGTAGAGTTCAGTATTGCGTTTCCGAAATAATTAATTTTCCTATGTTGGCGCAGGCTTTTATACCTAATAATAGAATAAATACGAATAGAACTCCATCTAGAACAATACACAATCGTGAGGCAACTTAATTTACCATGTATCTACACTTTTTTTTATCTATCTTTATTTAAAAAGGCTTTTATCCTACAAGGATATGTCAACCTTATCGTAACCTAACTTATTCGTGTTACACAAATGCTATTCGAAAGGGGGAATCAATGTGGTAAGAATATTGAAATGAATGAATATGCTACCACTGCAAGTATACTCTATATATATCTACACTTTTCAAACGCACATAGAAAATGAAACTTTCAGTGCTACTATCACTTTTCAAAATCTTAAAATCGCATTGTTATATTATGCGAATATGTATTGTATTAAATGAAACTAATTTTAACAGATTTCATCGCGTTTAATTTAACTTATTAATTCCCGACGTTTCGGTGCTTTACAGCACCATGGTCACGGGAGCTAAGGTGTTTGACGTCCCGATGTTGTCATAGTTAGCCCAGATACCTTCAGTTTTTGAATATTAACTTTTGGTCCTATCTACACAGAATGAACTTACAGTATCTTGAAGTATTGCAGTGGTATGCTTGGGTTTGGATTTCATTTTATTTATTATAGGATTCCCAAGCAGATGGCAGCACCCGTCCATCTTCTCTATTGAAATTAGGATGTTTTTTTTTAATTTAAACAGTCTCGCGAATCATCCTTGGTAGGAACTACCGCAATACTTCCACATACTTATAGGCTCATTTTGGGTAAATCTGACCAAAATTTTGTATTCAAAAACCTGAAGGTTGGTCGGGCTAACTATGACATCGGGACGTCAAACACTCAGTCCCCCGTGACTATAGATGCTGTAAAGCACCCGAAACGTCGGGAATTAAAAAGTAAAATTAAACTCGGTAAAATCCCTAAAAATTAGTTTCATTAAATAAAATACATAAATCAATGTAGGTATTTTATGTTAGTTTGCTATGTACCTTTAGGTTTAGAATATGATTGGATGAAAATGATTCAAGTAATATTGCATATTTTAATGGAAGTACCTAAGAATTTACTAGAGTTTAAAAATAAAAAGATATTCATCAGATCAACCACTTATCGGAAGATGGCAATCAATATTAGCATGTTTGCTCGATGATCGTTTTAGTATATTGATAATAAATGAAACGTACATATTTACTTGTTAATGATACACAAACATTTTTACAAACAGTTATTTTTAACATTCTAGTTGTTTGTATTTGAAAGGACTGGCTTAGCGTTAGAGAGCTAATTGGGCTAAGATTTAGTTGTTTTCATTTAATTCACCTGTCAGGTAAGTTATTCTTAATAAGAGAAGAGTTATAGGTCAATCCCAGTCATTCAAATATTCCCCTCCTTCAATGAGAAAATGTTAGAACAGTACCTAGTAACAATACTCGTATATTCGAAACAGTAAAGGCTTTATGTATGAAGATACAAATTTGGATCTATTTTGTGTTACTGTCTAGATTGAGTATAATCGATTGTTACTCCTGCACATTTTGACATATTGATTGAAATATTGATCCTTATTTTATAGACGACAAGACTGATTTCCCAATAATCGTCGAATTTTTATTGGAACGACTAGTTTCAGTAATATTTTCGCGTAAACGTGATGCAATAGTGTAACTTACCTGCTGTCGTAACAGTATTTAATGTAATTACATAATATAACTAGTAAAGTTTTAAGTTGAATTGAAACGTAATTTATTTACTTAAAATTCTTCATTTGTATAGAAATTGTTATTGCACATTATTATGTTATATAATAGTTATCAGTTCCGGCTTCACACGGGTGAATATAATAGGATAGGATGGAATCATTTTTATTCAATAAAAATTACAGTATACTTATTGAACGTCATTTTTTACTCTCACCACTGGTTAGTTAAAAAAAATAACTAAACAGTGGTGAGAGTCTCTGTCCTGGAAAGAACCAGTAAGAAACCCAGTGCGAATTTTTTTAAAGCACTATTTACAATATAATATTTTATACAATTGTTATGACAACATTTAGATACAGCATGGTAGCGATCGGCCCATTTCCAAGAGTTATTATCAGTCATATACACTTTAGTGGTACTATAAAACTTACTAGATAACTTTTACTTAATAAATATTTTAAACCTTTTGATAGATTTGGTCTGCATATTTTTTTATAGGATAGGGGACAACTGAAATGTGATAGGTGAAAAAGGTAACTTAAACACGAGACTGTACAACTAGTGCATGCTGCCAGTGATGACTTATGGAATTGAGACGTGGTCCTTCACTGCTGGCCGTATGAGGAAGCTCAAGGTCACTCGGCGAGCTATGGAGAGGGCTATGCTTGGAGTTTCTCTGCGTGATAAATTAAGAAATGAGGATATCCGCAGTAGAACCAGACAGATCGACATAGCCCAACGGATTAGTAAGCTAAAGTGGCAATGGGCCGACCATATAGCTCGAAGAACCGACAACCAATGGGGAAAAAAGGTTCTCGCCTCGTACTGGCGGACGAAGTGTAGTACGTCCCCCCACTAGATAGAATGACAACCTGGTAAGACGTGCAGGAAGTCGATGGATGCAGGTGGCTCAGGACCATGCTTTGTGGCATTCCTTGGGGGGGGGGGGGAGCCTATGCTCAGCAGTGTACTTGTAAAGGGCTGTAATGATGATGATGATGATGATGACATAGATTAAATTCTCGTAAATATATTGAGAGGCCAGTGATAACATATCTCTTTCTTTAAAACTTTCTCTAAGGCGTTACTTCGGACCTAGGTTATAAATTGCTCATACTGCTCCCTTTTGAAAAACAAAGATAGTTTAAATTTTAGTCGCTTTACCCCATAGCAAGATTCCATTTGACATTATGCTATGGATATAACTAAACTAAACTAATCTAGCTGTTTCAACAGATGAGAGGCCTCTAATCTTTATTAGATTAGATGATGTATAACTAGATAAATGAGGGCCCCATTGAAGCTTCGCGTCAACTGTAATTCCGACAAAAATAGTGGATTCAACAAGGCAAGGTGATTTCTGGATCTCGACAACAATGTAACCTACCGGCTCAGACTATACCTTGGACGTCGTTTAGGTATTTTATGTATAACGTTATAAAATTTATATATAAAGTACCAGAGTATAATGCGAAGAAAACGAAGATTAAAGGACTGTTCGTTTTGGTGGTATTCAGTTAGTTTGAAACAGTTTCATTTATGTTTGTTATAACTAACAACCCGCTTAATTAATCATTGTTACTCGCCTTTAATGCTACTGGACATGGGCCTGTCGTTGTAAAGAGGATTTGCCTCAATCTCGGAGCGTATTACAATAGTCAGATACAATGGACGTAACTAAATTGTTGATTGTTGAAATTGAACAATTAAAACATTAAATCTTAAGCTTGAATAAAATCAACAATAGTAGATTCATCATCATCATCATCAGCATAACAGCCTTTCATAAGTCCACTGCTGAACATAGGCCTCCCCCAAGGAATACCACAAAGCACGGTCCTGAGCCACCTGCATCCATCGACTTCCTGCATGTCTTACCAGGTCGTCACTCCATCTAGTGGGAGGTCGCCCTACACTTCGCCTACCGGTACGAGGCTGCCACTCGAGAACCTTTCTTCCCCATCGGTTGTCGGTTCTTCGAGCTATATGACCGGCCCACTGCTACTTCAGCTTACTAATCCGTCCGTCCGTGGGCTATGTCGGTTACTCTGGTTCTACTGCGGATACCCTCATTTCTAAGTTTATCATGCAGAGAAACGTCGAGCATAGCCCTCTCCATAGCTCGCTGAGCCACCTTGAGCTTCCTCTGAAAGCCACCAGTCAAGGACCGTGTAGTGGCGGTTAAGAATATACACTAACCCAAATCTTCCCGTAGGTGTCGTAAAAGGCGACAAAGGGAAGTAGACAGGAGATGGGCAACAGCATCTTCATAATAACAGCAAAATTACAATAAAGAAACTACGGTTGCCAACCCGCTCGCCAAGCGTGGCAACTATGGCAAATATCCCCCAATGATGAGAGTAACAAAGAGACGGCCCCCAGTCCCTGGCGGCCCCGCTATTCCTGGCTAAGGTGGCAACCATGGTAACGGCGGGGCAGGGGGTGCTAAGAAACGTAGATTATGACTATGAAAATTTCCTACTTTTACTGCAAATTTTCTTTTAAATCAATTATAATATGATATAAGTTGTATTACTTTATATTTAAGAAAGAAATCTTGGAACTCATTTTAATCTCAACCCGTACCGGCGCAATCGACAACCCTGAACGTTCTTTATACAGAAAATTGCCTCCTTTATACATTTATCTTTTTGGTCCAATGCATGTCTGAAACTTAAAGGTACTATGTTTCTCTAGGACTATGCCAACAGTATGCACAACACAGGGAATATGCTAATAGTGCTATTTCTCTAGATTTGTCGTAAAAGCCGACTAATTGGTATATTGGGTTTCTGATGGTGTAGGTCCATCTATACCCATATTTTTTGGTTAAACGTGGTCCCAGTGACTCACTGCTCTTTGGACTTTACCTACGCTCTCCGGGATTATAGGCTTGATGTATTATGTGGGTATGTTTTCGGTGGGATTAGAGTTTTTTTTTTTGCGCCCGAAGCAATTGGAAATGGGCTACCACAGAGGGAGGCAGAAAATGCATTACGCATACCACGATGGCCGGTCCATCGTGATTATGGGGGACTCACTGCCTACAAGGGGAACCTAAGTGATACCCCCTAAAAACTGCCTTTGGGGACTGGCAACCAGCTGTTGAAAGCTTCTTATGCCGTATCTAAAGCGACCCTCTTATGGGAAAAGAGGGCGCAGACGGCTAAATGCCGTTTAGGGAGTGCCTACGAAGGCATATTATTCATTTTAAATAATTTTTAATTTAATTAGAATTGGCCTGAGCCGCCAGGAGGCAGTTCAGGTCGTTTGACAACTTATTTGGCGGGTCCGAGAGAGTGTTTCTCGGCCTGCGGACGCTGTAGAGGGAGGGGAGTGGGGCTGTATAAGTAACTGCCTCACGTATTAATGTGTTGTTATGCGACTCTGATGCTTTAAAGAAGTTTTCAGAGAGATTTTTAAGAAATTGCTGGATTGTTGGGATTTCTAAATTCCGGTGAAGGTCGGCATTACGGACGTACCAAGGTGCGTTCGTAGCTCGACGACAGAATAGGTTTTGAACTACTTGGAGTTCGTTAATAATTTTATCGTTAGCGTGTGCAAAAATAGGAGCCGCGTAAGACATTACCGGTCGTATACAAACCTTATAAAGGGTTCGCTTATTTCTTAATGACATTTTACTATGTCTGCCTAACATACTGTTAAGCCTACCTAGATAGAAACGAGCTAGACGTGTCACTCTTTTGACATGAGGCTCAAAAGTAAGCCTATAGTCAAGGGTGACACCTAAATATTTTGCTGACATTTGCCATGGGACAGGAGTCCCTAGCATTCGTATAGGTGTAGTATTTTTCTTGTTTTTATTACGGCGTCTTTTAATATCGAATTGAACTGCGGAGCTCTTCTCCGGGTTCACATCGATACGCCATTTTTGGAACCAATCTCCTAGGTCATCGACTGACTTTTGGATTTTGTTCCTTGCGGAAGATATCCTAGGACTTTTGAAGTATAGAGCAGTGTCATCTGCGAAGAGTGAGAGCTGTACACCATTCGACGGGATTGGAATGTCGTTGTTGTACAAGATGTACAGGAGGGGAGCTAGTACTGATCCCTGAGGAACACCAGCTTTAATGGGGCGCTGAGAGAATAACGTGCCTTCGTGTCTAAAACGAAAGGTACGATATTGTAAGTAAGAGGCTACGAGACGTACTAGACGATTGGAGAGTCCTATCCTATATAATTTGTAAATAAGGCCTACATGCCAGACTCGGTCGAAGGCTTTGGCAATGTCGAAAAAGACCGCGATTGTCTTTAGTCAACGTGGATAAAAACCGCTGAGAATATATTCCACAATGCGGTGTACTTGATGTGGACATGAGTGTTTCGCGCGGAAACCAAATTGGTGTGGGATGACAAGGGGGTCACCGTCTGTGGGAAACAGATGGCGCCTCATTCGATTGAGAATGACTCTTTCAAAGAGTTTGCCCATGGCCTTTAGGAGGCTAATGGGACGATGATTGGAGGGGAGGTTAAGAGACTTGCCTGGTTTGGGAATACCAATGACAGTTGCCTCTTTCCAAGTAGTGGGAAAATAACTTAGATTGAAGCAGGCGTTAAAGATAATAGATAAGAGGGTTAACACCTGCTCTGGAAAGTGTTTAAGGGCTTGGTCAGATATGCCATCCGCGCCGGAGACTTTTTGGGGACTTTTTGGGCTTAAGTCCTTTGATGAGGGATGAGATCTCATCATTGGACACAGTGATAGGGTCAGAGGTTGTGGGGGGTGAGTTCCGGCGGCGGACCTCATCCTCCACTTCCTGAATGTGTGAGGGGTCGACAGGTAGAGAGCTGGGAGAGCATTGTGAGGCAATGCTGTCTGCAAAGCACTCGGCCTTCTCGTCGTCCTCGAAGGCAACCGTACCGTCGGGGCGGGAGAGAGGGGGTGTGTGATTTGTAGCGTCTATACGGAGGGCTCTAGCCATCTGATAGTACGCTGTATGGGAGGGAGATATATTCTCCATGAGTTCACTCCTTTGGAGGTCTCGAAATTCAGAAAGGTGTAAACGGAGTTTTCGTTGAAGACGATTAGCCGTATGCCTATACTCGGGGGTGGGATATTTAGATGCTCTCCGGAAAGCAGCTTTTTTAGCTTTTAATATGTTGCTAATATATAGGGGAAGCCCATTAGTATTAGCAACCGGGACGACCCTTTCATTCTCCTTAAGGGAGGATTTAATTAGGGTTGAAAGTGATTCGACCGTGGTGTCGATTTTTACGGGACTGTCTAATTCTAAATCCGGCGATAGGTAATTAGGGGAGTCCTGCGAGTCCATAGCATTTGCTAGGAAGTCCTTGAAACCCTTCCAGTTAGTGAAGGTTTTCGTAGTTATAATAGGGGGTGGCTGATGGCCAAGAATAAGAGAGACCGGTCGGTGATCGGATCCTATATCGTCTAGTGTCTCAATAGACCTGAGGTTGAGTGAAACTCCTTTGAGTAACGCAAAATCTAGTACATCTGGGTTAAAATCGGTAGCATCGGGATAGTGCGTTGCACCGAGCGGACTGTAAACGGTTATGTCAAGAGACTGCGTTATATCACGCAGTATCCTACCACTACGGTTAATAGTACGGCATGTCCATTCAGTATGTTTAGAGTTAAAATCTCTAAACATAATGACTGAATTACTTAGAGATAAGGTTGCCTCAAAATCATCTTTAAGGGGGAGGTTTCCAGGGAGAATGTAAAGGAGGCTATGACTAAAGACTGATGTCCCGTCATAGATAACCTGCATAACGTAGCTTCCATATTGGTAAGCTGCGGAGTATCAATAAGTTAGTAGTAAGCCCACGTTAGTAGCTAGATCATATTTTATTCCCGAGTCGTAGCAGATCTTACTAAGCCGGGTAAACTCAGCCTTATCTCTTAAGAAGACAGGGGGCGGGACTTGTTTTTTGGCTAATAGTGGCGCGCAACGCGTGGCCGGTTTAGTTGGCGCCGAGATATCTAACGCGGCAGCTAGGGCTGCGGGGGCTGAGGCAGCGGCGGAGGCTGCGGGGGAGGGGGGAGCGGCACGGGCCGCTGCGGCGGTTGGCGAACGGTTTTTAGCGGCGCGCTTCGCCGCGCGCTTTGACGACACCGTGATGTAAGATTCTAACGATGCACCAGTGTCATCCGAGTCAGAGGACTCCGATGTCCTGGTGCCGGATACTTTTGCGGGCCACTTCCGAGAGGCGGAAACTGACGACGCGGCGTCGGACTCGGAGTGAGCGCACTCCATATCTATTTCTAGCGCGGCGAACGAGTTCTGGGACTCTAGGTGGGCCGCTAACACGGGCGGCGGGATGGTTGCCATACGGGCGGGACAAGCCAGAAGGGCTAGGGCGGCGGCAAGTGCCTGCGGGTCGTCCATCGTAGTGATGGCATCCATAAGGGATGATTTAAGTCCTGAGTGGACATGTTGACTATTTAATATAAAATAAAAATATAAATAAAAACTATTTAAACTACTCGTAGGGCGTGGGGATCACCGCACTGAAAAGTACGGGACGTTCAGTTACTCTGAAACTCTCCCCTGTCCCCAAAAGGACGGGGGCTAAGTCAAGAAACAATATAATATACACGTTATATATACTACACAAATAAATATAATAAACTAATAAACATATACAGTACTAGTGTACTACAATATAAAAAGCGTTCAGTCAGACCTCCCTTCCCCCCCTCCCCTCAGGGCGGGGGGGGGGTAAAAACTGAAAGTTAGCGACTAAACACTCACCTAGCTTCAGCGCTTAATTAGCGCCAACACTATGGAGCGCGATTCGCGGAACTGGGGGCACTAACGTTGGGACGTTAGGCACGCGGACTACCTGAAACGACCGCACGAGAGCGGTGCCATGCCATTTCCATGCTTGACAAGCGGATTGGTAACCGTGGTTTTTTATTGTTATTCTGCTGTTATCAAGAAGATACTACTGCTCATCTACTAGGATATACAACAGTTTCCCTCTGTCGCCTCTTACGACACCCACGGGAAGATATGGGGTAGTGGATATTATTACACCGCTTCTACATGGTTGTGTACGATAAAACCTAACAAAACCTATCCGCAGCAGAGTATAGATAACTGAGATGAACCAAAGGATCTTCATCATATTCATCAGCGCGTAAAAGTACAGTGCTAAACAACGGATTTGCCTGCTGTAAGGAGGATTTACCTTTATCGCCATGCTTGGCAGGCAGATGTGCGATCGCAGTACCAGAGATTTCTGATCTTTGTCGCTTTGCCAGTTGCCAATCTGGGTCATTTACGCCTGGCGTAAACGAGATGATTATACTGTTTTCTATTGGAAACTGCGCACTAGAAATCAAAGAACTTATATATAAATCGCAACATTTTAATAAAGATTTCAGTTCAGTTCAGATGATTTCAGTATGACCATCTGTGTAACATCACATATTAGGTGAGCGTAAAATTATTAGCTCTTATTAGCCTTATCTATTTTTGTTTCGAAAATCCCGAACGTCATTTAAGATCATATAAAAACAAAAATATTGAAGTATCTTTAAGCATTCATTACGGCTAACGACCAAAAAATAATACTTTGTTCCTCTTATTTTACGGGCTCATTTACGGTTACCTTACTCGTAACTTTAATCCCGGGTCTTTTTGTGAAATAACGATATTGTTTTCCTTATTACAGGCTTTTGTTTTCTTTTTTCTATGTAAATGATATTTTATAATATGTCCGAATATAAACATTGGGTAACAAGCTGAAATCGTTCTTGAGTTCTATATTGTCATTTATTTACCACCTTTTAGCTGAAAAATAATAACTAAAAGAATAATAATATAAATTTGGCGTAGGGTAGTAATGACCACATCGCCTGCTGACGTAACGATTAAGTGACAAAATTGCTACGTCAGTGCAGTCAGTCAGCGTCTTGCCAAGAGATGTGAGCGCCGTGCCTTGGCAGAATTGAGGGTGCAACGGCCATCGGCCGACGGCATACGGCCGCACCATGACACGGAAATGATTTAGGCGTCTCCCGTTAATAAACGCCCATTTAATGAATGATGGAAAAAAGAAGAGTGCACAAAAGTCCGCTGTGTAGAGGTCGCCAGGGCGCGTCTGGAGCTGAACGCAATAGTATGCGGGCCGCCAGCCGAGCGCGGGGGACTGCAAGACCACTTAGCAGCCGTTCGTATGCATCATCCCCACTAGAGGGCTTGGTGTTGTCCGAGTCTTCTCAGACTCAGCAAGCGGCACCCACCGCTGGTGTAGCACGTCGCATGCGTTGGACGGAAATGATGAACGCAAACGCATAGCGAGCGTATTTTTTTTGGCAAAAGGGGAAGAAACTGGAATGCTGGCGTATCGGGCTCGGATGCATCGCTTTTTCAGAGAGCTGGAGATATCTGTTCATGTAACGGACCAAAACTTGACAGACTGAGTTTATTATATCTTGCGCTCCAGCATATTTGGTGACGATGAACTTGAACGACTACGGCGTGAGACTGTTCCCTCATTGGATGAAATGCTACAGTTGGTAATGCGGCGCCAATTGCAGAGCAACCTGCACACTTGGATGCTGCCGTAGATATTCCAGTTGTGGTTGATTCAGACGAAGACAATATAGTCTCCATAAAGTAGAGCAAATGAGGAGCATATTGGAAGAGGCTATTTTGGAAACGTGGGTGACCTATCTGGAAGCCAGCCGGGACCTTTGCGAGCCGGAATCAATATTTTTTTTGGCGCCGTACTGGCCGTTTGCCGTATTATTGGCGTCAAACTTCCTACGGCTGGATGCGTCACTAGACCATCGCCATAACGCCATAGCGCCACCACAGTCTGAAGAATAAGAATTGAGAACTGTATCGCAAAGGCAAGAGCCCTAATCGGCAGACTGACAAGCTTCAGGTTGGGTAATACTAGACCGTGAATTGTGGGCACCGTCAGGATGGCGTTTGCTGAGACAAATATAAGTTTGTCCCAGCCGGATATTACGCAAAAACTGATGGAGCGCATAGACGACTTGGATCTGAAAATCGCTGCTTGGGGAAAGCAGATGCGGCGATATACCGAGAGGTCGACATGGTTCAACCGGAATTGTCTCTTCCAAAGTGATCAGAAGAGGCTCTATAAATCATTAGAGCGACCAATGGTACGTGCAACGGGCCAAACACCGAATCAGGCCGACACTGTCGCATTCTGGCGCGGCCTGTGGTCAGAATCCGTAAACCACAGCGACCTTGAATAGAAGTTGTGGTGAGTCAGTGTGCGAATTTTATGCCCCCGTTATCATAACGCCTGCTACATCGTCAGCTGAGGCTGTCCGAAGACCCCCGGACTTTTTCAGTTCGACTTGACTTGACAGACTGAGTTTATTATATCTTGCGCTCCAACATATTTGGTGACGATGAACTTGAACGACTACGGCGTGAGACTGTTCCCTCATTGGATGAAATGCTACAGTTGGTAATGCGGCGCCAATTGCAGAGCAACCTGCACACTTGGATGCTGCCGTAGATATTCCAGTTGTGGTTGATTCAGACGAAGACAATATAGTCTCCATAAAGTAGATCAAATGAGGAGCATATTGGAAGAGGCTATTTTGGAAACGTGGGTGACCTATCTGGAAGCCAGCCGGGACCTTTGCGAGCCGGAATCAATATTTTTTTTGGCGCCGTACTGGCCGTTTGCCGTATTATTGGCGTCAAACTTCCTACGGCTGGATGCGTCACTAGACCATCGCCATAACGCCATAGCGCCACCACAGTCTGAAGAATAAGAATTGAGAACTGTATCGCAAAGGCAAGAGCCCTAATCGGCAGACTGACAAGCTTCAGGTTGGAATTGTATGCCCCCGTTATCTTAACGCCTGCTACATCGTCAGCTGAGGCTGTCCGAAGAGCCCCGAACTGAAAAAGTCCGGGGCTGCATCACTAATGGCTGAAGGGGTTCGTGGTGTGTCATGCTGTGCTCACCCGACAGTTTCAAGAGGCTCTCAATCAGAAGTTGAAACCGAGCTTCTTTACTATTGTGATCACTTATTTGGTGCCTAAATACCACAGACCCGAGCAAATTTTTTTTTTATAGAAGAGGGGGCAAACGAGCATGCGGCTCACCTAATAGTAAGTGATTACCGTCGCATTCAGATGGTGAGGATGGTATCGTGGATTTTGACGCAATGTGCGTTCGTGAAATTTGGTGGTTAAAATTAATCTGAACAATTCCTAAGAGCACTCCCCGTAGTAAATTCGATAAAAAATGCAAAGGGATACAACATCTCTACGCAGTGCCAGTGTATCGAGCCGATCAGAAAGAACTCGATCGTCGACGATTCGAACCGCTCTGCGCTGGATGCGGTCAAGTGGATGGAGCTGGCACTGGGGTGCCCCAGCCCACAGATGAGGACAGTATTCCATGTGAGGCCGCATTTGCGCTTTGTAAAGTTGCAAGCGATGTGCTGTCATGAAATACTGTCTCACTCTGCTCAGCACGCCAAGCTTTTTAGAGGCCAATTTGGCCTTCCCACCCCATCACGTCTCTACCCATAATATACAAGACACTGACATCTATTTTGAGCGTGAGAATTACTCGTCCCCTGAACCCAAAGCAGGTAATGTCGCGCACTTAAAATAGATGTCGGGGCGGTGGTCGTGGAACCAAGGAACCACTCCTCATTGACGTGGTAATTGAAAATGTAGTTAAACGCAGTCCCCGGAACCTCTCCGCTACCTGGATAAACTACAAAAAGGCATTCGGCTCGGTGCCTCATACATGGCTGAAGAGGGTCCTCGGGCTGTACAAAGCTGACTGTACAGTTAGAGACTTTTTCGGGCAGTGTATGGGGCAGTGAAGTATGATCCTTTGTCATCTAGGCCAGCGGATGACGGCGACGGAGTATCACATAAGAAAAAGAAGTGGTATCTTCCAGGACGATTGTCTAAATCCAATCTGGTTCTGCCTCTCTCTAAATCCTCTCAGTACCTTACTGGAAGGTTCTGAGAGTGGATTTCAGCTTTGAAAAGGAGGTACTAAATTGATTCACCTTTTCTATATGGATCATCTCAAGTTATTCGCCTCCAGTTGCTTACATTTTGTGGAATTGCTAAGCATTACTTGTGATTTTAGCAATTTTATTACAATGGAGCTAGGTACGAATAGGTATGCGGTCCTCAATGTCGAAAGGGGTAGGATTGCTAACTCTAAGGGCATAAACTTATCTATGCCCATCATCATAATGACCCCATCCGAGGCTGAAACATACCGATACCTGGGTATGTCACAGAACATAGGTTGCGATGAGGTCTTAGAACATAGATTGAAACAGTCAGTTTGCGATGTGTTTTATGTACGCTTGACAAAAGTGCTCAAGTCTTTTGTCGGGCGTGAATAAGACACACGCATGTCACGGTTGGATCATGCCTGTCCTCATATACAGGTTCATTTTTAATTTACTAAAGACCTTTTGGGAATATATTGGTTTCATCATTACAAACAATTTTAGCGAGATCACTCTTCACAGAATATAATACATTTACGAAAAAACTACTTTTAAGGTTTTGTTGTTATGTCTGACTCCTTTTAAGTCTGTATTTTGTAGTACCTAAAAAATGTCAGAATAAATCGTCAAAGAAAATGCCTAATTTAGTTTACACTTGATATCAGTATCACACATTGTGTTGAAATCATTAAACATAATTAAATAAGCAAATGACATTCAAACCAAAATCACAAATATTAATAATAAGTAAATATGACCGCTGGGCCGGTCGACGCCCGCGCTCAGCTGATTGCGTTGCGAGTGCTTACTAAAGCATTCATCACTGTGCCTATTGCACCAGGGCGCCACTTTAAATGACTTTACATTAAATTTTTATATACTTCTTTATTTTGCAACTTTTTGATTCTTTTATTAATTTCTTTAAGAATTAATAGACATTCGTTAAAAGACATTTAGGTAGTTATTTTTACGAATACTGTTTGCTAGCAACGCTGCCTGCATCCAAGAGGCAACGTCCATCCAGCTGGTCGCAGCAATGTAGCACATGTGGCGGTCCAAGGCCAAGTCAAAGGTATATTATGACGTTAACACAGGTGTCATCGTCATCAAAGGCGCCGCCGGCCTTTTTCGGTTTCGCAGCCGTCGATTTCGTGATCGATGTTTGCAGCACGTGCAAATTAAATGAATATTATTAACTATTTTTTTTTAATTTAATGTAAGTTGTATTTAAAAAATGGATGCAGGTTAAAATAATTACAAATATTATAATAAAATATTTATAATGATTAAATACAAATTAACAGTAATTGAATGAAGATATTAAGGTATAATGGTATAATGAAAATATTAAAATACAAATATAAAAATTAGACTTGTAATATCTGGCAATCTGGGAGGCCATGCTGCACAAGGTCCGTCACGGTTGACCCAGCGTCCAGGGTATTCTCTGTTTAAATAATCCTTAACTTGGCGAGCATAGTGCGCCGGCGTCCCGTCATGTTGGTAGTACATATTGCGTAGAGATGCAAGTGGTATGTCCTCTAACAACTCTGGCAACGTGTCGGTGAGAAAACTATGATAGTTTTTACCGTTTAATCTTTCTATGAAGACCGGACCCAGTAACGTTGTATTAATAACGCCTGCCCACACATTGATACTAAACCGGTGTTGAAAGCTATGCGGTCTTGATTCATGTGGATTTTCATAGCACCACAAGTGTTCATTGTGCGAATTAAATAGTCCTATTCTGCCAAATGTTGCTTCATCAGTCCATAAAATGTTAGCTCGTTCAGCAGCTAGTAACCAGTTACAAAATGTAACTCGCGCTGGTTTGTCAGCTTCGCTGAGTTCATGAACACGATGCAAGTGAAAAGGGTAATTCCCTTCATTATGTATGACACTCCATGCGTAGTACTGTGACACATTGAACTGTCGGGCTGCCTCATAAGTGCTCGCTGCTGGATTTTGTTCAAAAAACTGCAGTATGCCTTGCTGCTCACGTACTGTGCGCCGCGGTGGACGACCACGATCGATTGATACAGGCTGGAATCGCCCGTAATCTCGCAATTGCTGTGTAGTACCGAGCATCGTAGCGTAGCTCAGTGCACGTGAGTTGGGAAATCGCCTTGAATATTCACGGCAGGCTTCACTAACGATATCATTGCAAATTGCTAAAATTCGCACCATTTTGGTATACTCAACATTTGAGTATCGATAAGCCATGGTAACCACGTAACGTTCGCGATATTAATCTCACAATGGAAGGAGAAACGTCGCGGGCGCACCAAAGGCGACTGACGATACAGGTAATTAGGTCAAGTTCAAATGAGCAAGCGCCGCCTCCTAAATCCCTCCACCCTTACCCCGCCACGCGCTTGAAGCCCGCTTTTCACTATGGGATATAATATAATATATATTACATCTCGAGATATAAATTATTCTACAGGGACGTCATTTCGTGTGATAAAGGGCTCACTCCTCTATCCACAGCCATTGAGCAAGGGCAAGATCGAGCATTACAGTGCAGTTCCGACCGGGAGACCCATTAGAAGGAAAATAAGCTCCAAGGGAGGTTCTAAAACATGAGCCTTTCGTAGACACAGTCGCCGCCCTTCACTGGCTTCGTTTCGCTGACCTCTTTGCGCAAACCGAGGGTTTTGTCTGTGCGATACAGGATCAGGTTATTAAGACGAACAATTATCGGAAATACATCCTAAAGGATGGCGCCGTCGATACCTGTCGAGCTTCTCGCCATCTCAGTGAGTCACTTAGCCATGTCAGCTCCGGTAGTTTCAAGCTTCCTTACTCCGAGTATTTGCACAGACACAACCTAGTAGCCAGGATTCTACACCAGGATATTGCTCTGAAATACTGTCTCGTGTATCGGAAACTGCCATCTCATAAGTACTTACTGGAAGCCGTGCTCGAAAATGACCGCGCCAGGCTCTACTAGGACCGGGCCATCATCCATGATAGGACTATTCTTGCGAATAAGATTGATATTGTGCTGGTGGCCCGGGCACAGTTAAGGATATTTTTGATCGACATTCACAGTTGTGTCACGAACGCGCAATCGAAATTTCAATCAAAAAATCAAATTGCGTACGAGATTAAAAATGGATGCAGTAAAGTGTAAGGAGTGCAACATTATTATTAATGAAGGATTAGCATACTTGCAGAATAAATTAGAGGTGTTAACTGAAGATCAAATTGTGCGAATTTGTACAAGTGGTTATTCTGCTGAAGATATTGACAAAGCAAAGATTTTATTATTTTCTTCAATGACATCGTCTTCAACAAGTACATGTTTGAGAAAAGGCTCCGGGAAACATGTTCGAGACATAGAAGACATGATTGCATTTTTTAAGAGTAATGATCCAGAATTATTCCCTATATTTGTTGCTAGGGACTTGAATAAATTACCCCCTGTTAGTTACGAGCATAAAGATGTGACGAAATTGCTCAAGGATATACAAACATTAAAAGCGGAAATGTCTTACATGAAAGAATCCTATGTTACTAAGGAAGAAGTTAATAATCGCATACAAGAATTAAAGTAAGAAATTTGTGTCCCACAAATCTTTTAGATGTGAACGTTATCAAAAAAGAGGAGGGTATCTGTTGGATAGCGGACCGACTGCGCTATCGTATAGTGCAGAATATGAATCTACTAACAACGAAAACGGCACCCCTACGATGGAAACTCGTTCGACAAACATCGAAGCTGTGACTACGGTACCGGTGCTACCTACAGCGTCTCGAGCCGCTAATCCAACAAGGGTCTCGCCGCCACCGCCGCTACGATCGCTACAAGTGAGTACGTTATTTGGAGCTAACGGAAAGGAATGTGCATTACGGAATGTAAACAAACTCAGTATGGCAGAAATGGTTTGTAATGAAGGAGAATGGAAAGTAGATCGCCCAACGGATGAGTGGATTATGGTACAGAGGAAAAGATATAGAAATCGTTTTATAGGACAGAAAGGGAATGCTGTAAGGGAATGGGCTGTACACTTAGCCCATTGAAAAATTTAAAGCCGCTGATATAAAAGTGCCTTTGTTTATATCTAATGTTCATAAAGACGAATCAGATATTATTAATTATATACAAGAAAAAACTAAAGAGATCGTAAGTTTAGAAAAGTTTGGTATGAAACAGGATAAAGGATACAATAGTTACAAATTATTGGTATCTCAAAATAGGGTCAATACTTTTTTGGATGATAAGTTGTGGCCGGATGGCATCTCCTTCCGAAGATTCATTCATTTAAAGAATAAAAACGAGAAATATATAGTTTTTAAGTTATTACTGTTAAAAAGAAATAAGAATATTAATGGAAAGTAATTTCAAAATAATAACTTACAATTGCAAGAGTATAAAGCGCTCTGAGGTATGTGTGAGGTCACTGTGTCAGTCAGCTGACATTGTAGCGCTTCAAGAAACGTGGTTGCTGTGTAATGACCTTCCCTTTTTGAATACTATTAACCATGAATTTGCGGTCACTGGTACGTCACCAGTTAATACGTCAGCTGGTCTGCTTCGCGGTAGGCCGTATGTGGGAGTTGCGATTTTGTGGCGTAAGGCGGCGTTTACTTCAGTGACAGTGATTGACTGTGAAAGTCATCGGGTATGTGCAATAAAAGCCGTTATTAGTGATCGATCCATACTGGTTTTTAGTATTTATATGCCAGTGGATAAAAATGAAAACTTAATTGAGTTCACAGAGTATTTAGTTAGAGTGCTATTACTGAGAGTTGGGCGATAGAAACAGTTTTCATTGTTGGCGATTTCAACGCTCACCCAGGTGAGCTATTTGGTGACGAATTATTAAAGTTTTGTATGGATCAGTGTTGGCAGTGCGCTGATATGGACAAACTCGGTATGAACTCTGACTCTTTTACATATGTTAGTGATGCACACGGCAGTAGAAGGTGGCTTGATCACTGTGTGACTACTACTGCCGCGTATCAAACTATGCGCAATGTTGATATTTTATACAACATTTATTAGTTGGATCATTTCCCTATATGTATTACCTGTGATTTAATACTTGTAAGGTCCAAAATGTCACAAAATATAGTTAAGAATAATAAAATAATATGGGGTAACAGAAAAACACATCAAACAAATAAATATAAAGAATATTATAATTCTAAATTTAGAGATATGCATTTACCGGTGGAGTTCTATCATTGTTGTGATCGTATGTGTGCGTGTCTAGATCACATAGAGGTTTTAGATAATATGTATAAGACTATAGTTAACACCTTATGCGAGGCCGCAAATATGAATATGAAGGCTGTTATGGCCTACAGCTACTCCAGCAAGGGTCAAATTTTCAAGGGCCCATCAGCAGAAGAATTCACGAGCAGCCGCAGGTTGGGCCCCAAAATGGCCACGTGGAATATCCTATGACAATAAACTATATGGGAGAAAGCTAGAAACCAATAGTACTTATCAGTATTAGAAGCTAACTTCGCTCCAAGGCTTGGGCAGGCCGTGAGTGTATGTAATGGTGTTTGGCAAACAGTGTACAGTGAGGTGTAAATGTGTGCGGCCTGGGCAGGCGTAGGCGACCAGCAGCGGCCGATTTCCAGGCTACCCCAAAATGCTACATCGCTCCAGCTTGCTCCATCGCTGGACCATTCCTTTCTTCACTGTCACTAATTCAGTCTCTTAGCTTCATTGTACATTTAACTAACTCCAATTCGCCTAATTCCACATTAATCGTAGAATCGAACACGTGATACCCGACACGGTAAGGATAGTAGCGCAAAATTCGACATTCAATGTCCCGGATTCGCTTATCACAAATTATAAATAGGGAATTAAAGCAATCTCTTAACGGATACACAATTCAGCGTTAAACACAACTAAGCTCCTTAATTCGACACCAGAATAACACGTCGCGCAAGATTGAAAATACGCCTCGTTGACACGCAAATTAATCTAACTAAGCAACCAAAACACAAAAAGGCACTAATCGCGACGACACAATTATAACGATATCCTGACAATTAACCGGGAGAAGCTCTCAAACAAGGCATGCGCGGCTCGAATCCTAGACCGTATATCTCCTCGACGCGCGTACACGATTCCGCACACTCGCACGAGTTAAATATCGCACAATTCACACATCTACGTGACGAAGAAACACGCACTTCATCTAGCTATCTAGACCTACGACGGACGCGTGAATTTAGGTAAGACGGCCTCACGGCTCCCAGCGCCATCGCTGGCGGAGCACTCACACTTCGCCCACGCGTCGAGCGACTGACAAGCCGCACACAGCCGTCCCACCTCGGCATTTACCTCACCTACATACCATCAGGTGAGGCGCCAGCTCGAACAAATGACCTTTTTTGGCCTAAACAAAGGCAGTTCCATTACTAGACAAAAGAAAATTGTTCTCGGGTGAAATAACTATGTACACGATGCTCATAGGAAGTCCAGGATACAATTGTATAATTGGTTACAATGTGGCAAATCTTAAAAGGGTATTGTGTATGATCAAATGTGTGAAAGCAGACGTTGTTTTAAGTCTAAGTTAAAATGGTGCCAGAATAGGGAAAAGCAAATAAGAATGGACATTATAGCTTCTCAACATTGTAATAAGGACTTAAAAAATTTTTGGAAATCCACATCACATTCACACACACAATCCTGTGGGCATTGATAACACTAGTGAGAAAAAAGAGATTGTTAAAAATTTTAGGCAATATTTTAAAGTTGACTCTCCTTTAGGACCCATGAATGGTAAAACCTCTACGGAGGTGTCTCCTGACATAAACCTGGTTCGCTTTACAGCTAAACAGGTGGTTGCAGTGATTATGAACATGCAATATGGGGAGGTCCCCTGGGTATGATGATCTCAGTATTGAGCATTTACATCATGCTGGTGACTATCTTCCTAGGGTGTTGGGTTTGTTCTTTTCACTGTGCCTACGAAATAGATATCTGCCAAATAATTTAATGAGGACTATTGTTGTACCAATTCTCAAAAATAAAACTGGCGACATCTCGGACATAACCAACTATAGACCTATATCGTTGGCTACAGTATTAGCAAAGGTGCTGGACGGTCTACTTGATGGGTATTTAAGAAAAAATTTGCAGCTACACGATGCCCAATTCGGTTTCCGGTCTGGTCTTCAACAGAGAGTGCCATTTTGGCCCTCAAGCGAATCGTCGAGTTTTATACGGACAGAAAAACACCTGTGTATGCATGTTTTCAAGACCTGTCAAAAAACTTCGATATGATGTCCTATGAAATATTGTGGAGTAAGTTGAGGAAAACCGAGATGCCTGTTGAACTTATCGCGATGTCTGAGTATTGGTACAGCAATCAAATAAATAGTGTTAAGTGGGCAGACGAGTTTTCCCATCCGTACGGGCTAGAATATGGAGTGAGACAGGGGGGTTTAAGTTCACCAAACCTGTTCAGCCTGTACATTAATGACTTAATTGGTGAGTTGAGCAGCATGTATATTTCATGCTATGTAGATGGAGTATGCTTAAACAATTTAAGTTATGCAGATGAAATAGTGCTGCTTGCTCCGCCTGTCAGTGCTCTTAGAAAATTGTAACGTGTTTGCGAGGATTTTGCTGTTAGACATGGCTTAGTATACAATGCTAAGAAAAGCCAGTTTATGGCTTTAAGAGCCGGAAATAAGTGCCGAAGCCGAAGTATGTGCCTCCTATAAGTACAATAGGAGGCACATACTTCTTTCTTTTAATGGTACTGCTCTAGAGAGAGTAAAACAGTTTAAATATTTAGACCACAACATTACTGAAAATTGTAAAGATGATATGGACATCGAGAGGGAGCGAAGGGTACTGTCGGTCCTTGGAAATATGTTGATTCGTAGGTTTGCACGGTGTAGCAACGAATTGAATATTGCACTTTTTAAAACCTACTGCTTATCTTTTTCTGCCGACTTCCAAAAAGGAGACGATACTCAATTCGAGTGTATTTTTTTATGTGTGTTACCTCATAACTTTGTACTGTGTAAACCGGTTTCGATGATTCTTTTTTTATATGAAAGCTGATAGTTTTCCTGTGGTCCCATATGAATTTCATCAAGGTCAGACCAATGGTTATTGAGTTATTCTTAAATAACTTATATTGAAGACGCTTATATTGAAGTCGGCTGTACAAAATTTTTAATTTTTAATTATCACGCATGCAGCTTATGGACAACATATACAAAGCGCGCTTACAGTGACCTTCGTGTTCAATATAATAACATTTTCAGAGCCCTGTTGGGGCTGCCTCGCTTTTGAAGCGCATCAGGTATTTTCGCAGAAGCAAGAACAGATGACTTCTTTGCAATAATGCGTAAACGAGTATACTCCCTGTTGAGTAGAATGCGTGGCGGCCGCAACAGTATTCTGAACATGTTCGCCAAACGATGTGACAGGCATATGCTAAGTCACTGGAACAGTGTATTAAAAATTAATTTTACATATTTAAGAAACTAACATTAGTATTTAAGGTGTACAATGTATTACTAACAAATGATGGATCAAGGTCTGAAATAAAATAATAATAATTATTATTTAGGGTATCTATATAGTTTACTCATCTGGTTGGGCTACATAAATATATAATTGTAAATGAAAATGATAAACATACATAAATATCAACAAAATAGAATAAATACATAACAAATACATAAATAAATAAAAACCCAACCTGAAGGAAGCCCTCGGCAGAGAGACCAAACGGCCGAGGGTTAGGGGGAAAGGGAAAGAAACCGGCGGACGATGCGGGCGGTATCGAGGAGCACCGCCTTCTGCATTTGAGCTTGGAGCGGTCCGTCACGGAGTCCCAGCCACCTCAGATGACCCGAGAGGCTGACTGGAATTAACCCGTTCGCAGAAACGACTACAGGTATAATTTCGGCCGGCAGTCCACCCCACATGACGGTCACCTCGTGAGCCAGGTCCAGATATTTTGTTCGCTTATCTGTTTCGGCTTTCGCGAGGTTCTCGTCATACGGAATGGTAATGTCGACCAAAAATATCCTTGACTGTGCCCGGTTCATCAGCACAATATCAGGTTTATTCGCAAGAATAGTCCTGTCTGTGATAATGGCCTGGTCCCTGTAGAGCCTGGCGCGGTCATTTTCGAGCACGGCTTCCGGCATGTACTTATAATAAGGCAGTTTCCGATCCACGAGACCGTATTTCAGAGCGAGCTCCTGGTATAGAATCCTGGCTACTACGTTGTGCCTATGCAAGTACTCAGAGTTAGAAAGCGCCAAACAACCGGTGATAACATGCCTAAGTGATTCATCGGGATGGCGACAAGCTCGACAAATGTCGACGGTTCCATCCCTTAGGATGTATCTCCGATAGTTGTTGGTCTTAATAACCTGATCCTGTATTGCACAGACAAAACCCTCGGTTTCCCCGAAAAGGTCACCAAAACGTAGCTAGTGTAGGGAGGCAACTGTGTCTACGAAAGGCTTATGTACAGCCTTGTAGAAACTCCCGTGGAGCTCCTTTTCCTTACACACAAGGACAGCCTCATTACTGACGATCTCGGATGATGCATCCTGTGAGACGTCATAATAGTGCGGACTTTTCTATCCAGAGCGTTCAGTTCGGTCTGAGTCCACCTGAGTATGCTAAATGTATACATGCGAACAGGCATGATCCAACCGTTATATGCGTGTGCCTTATTAACGCCCGTCATAAGACTGTTAAGCACTTTTGTCAAGCGTGCATAAAACACATCGCAAACTGACTGCCTCATGTCCGCCTCATCGATACTTATGTTTTGTGACATACCCAGGTATCGGTATGTTTCAGCCTCGGTTAGGGTCTTTATGTTGATGGGCATAGACAAGTCTATGCCCTCAGATTTAGCAACCCTTCCCCTTTCAACATGGAGGACCGCACACTTATCCGTCTCCAGCTCCATTCTAATAGAATTGCTAAAATCACAAGTGATGTTTAGCAATTCCATAAGATGATAGCGACTGGAGGCGAATAATTTGAGATCATCCATATAGAAAAGGTGGGTCACTTTTGTACCTCCTCTCCGAAGCTAAAATCAGAACCCAGAACCCTCAAGTCAGGTACTAAGAAGGTTCAGAAAGAGGCAGAACCAGATTGGACCTCTAGATAGAACCTCGTGAAAGCTGAAACCGAAATTATTCCTGTGGTCTTTTCTACGAACGGCCTAATCCCGGTCAGCCTCTCAGATCATCTAAGGCGACTGGGACTCCGTGATGGACCGCTTCAGGTTCAAATGCAGAAGGCGGTGCTTTTTGATACCGCCCGTATTGTCCGCCGGTTTCTTTCCCTTTCCCCCTAACCCTCAACCGATTGTTCACCCCTGTCGAGAGCTTATATCTGGTTGGGTTTATATTTATTTATGTATTTTTTGTATTTATTTTATTTTATTGATACTTATGTATATTTATATCTTTCATTTAAAATTATATTCTTAAACAGCCCAACCAGGTAACCCATAATAAAAATAATAGCCTCTTTTTTCCCTAATAGAAAATAATTACAAAAATAACAATTAAATGTACACTTAGAAAATAAAAATATATATTTCAATTACCGAACCCTCTTTGGGTAAAGAACTATGCCATCTTTTCCCACTCTTACCGGTTTTGTGCTATTGTTAAACAATTTTTTCCTGCTGTATTTTCAACCTCATCGACACATCTTTCTTTCGGTCTTCCTTGTTTGCGTTTGCCTGTTGGTCCCGTCCTCGTGGTTACCCGTTTAGAGCATTTTGTAACAGTGGATCGTGCTCATTGCCTGCCCTCTTCCACTTCATTTTAGTGTTTAATGTAATGTGTCTATTACTCTTTTTTTTGCGAATGTCGTTGTTTTTTTATTTGTCTTTTAGTTTTAGGTTTCGAATACTTCTTTCCATTGCATGTTGACATGTTTGTATTTTCTACTGACTTCATAAAGGAGCGGTACTCAATTCGACTGTATGTTCTTCTTTTATGATTTTAGCTCATAATTTTTTGTGACTGAACCGATTTAGATGATTGTTTTTTTTTTTATTTGAACGCTTCTCACGTCTGACTAACTACGACTGACTAATGTGTTGTTGTAGTGCTATAAGAAGTTTACCTGAAAGAGGATCTCCTTGTTTTACTTCTCTACGTATTTTGATCTCAGGTCCTGTACGATCAAGTTTAACTCGTGTTGTGCTTTTTTCGTAGATGTTTTTTTATGATAGCTACTTATGTTTGTGGTATTTTTTGCTGCCTGAGAGCCTTTCATATACTGTCATAGGATATAGAGTCCAATGCTTTTACGTAATCTAAAAATCCGAGATATAAATGTTTACTGAACATTACAAATTTTTCAATTATTAAATCTAAAGTATGGATATGATTTATAGTGCAAAAAACTTAACGAAAGCCAGCTTGCTCTGTCGATTGCTGTTAATCTATTTGACTTCCTATCCGTTTTCCCAGACACAATGCAAAAGTTACTACATCGTAGGTAACAGGCTTATAGGGCGATAGTTGCTAGCATTTGTCGGATGACCTTTTTTATATAAGAGAATAATTCTTGATTCTGTCCATTTTTTTGGGAGCTGTACGTTTTCCTAAGACTACATTAAACAGTTCCATGAAAGGCGTAGCTGATAGATGTTTGCAAAGCTTCAAAGCTTCTTAGGGTTATCGTCAGGATATCCCGTTATCGTTAGGGATAGCATCGTATTTTACGCTGGTATTCGGTGAGAGCGTGGTACTTCCCCGGTCGAGCCGACCCATTCGTGTTACAACTATACCAGAAATATAGCTGCAGCATGGCTCTACCACTTTATATTATATTAATATTACATAATACGACAAACGAATAAAATGAAGAAGGTTGACAAATTGGTACATCACGTACTGAGTGACACACAGCAATAAGCCTTTTTTACATGAAGTAATGCTCACGATTACCAGCCTCGCAGGAGCAAGGAGGACTTATTTCGAATTCGCACCGACTTAAACTCCATGATGTTCCACCTTCGCCGCATATTGGCAGGTCCACCGAAACGCTTTCGCACACATCCGCAACCTTGCGCCTTACCTAAGACATTCAGCAAGGAAACGCAACCAGCGTTCTTGGTGCTATACCGCGGTGAGTTCAAATTTTAGCGTTAGTTTTTATTATTGTAATAAATATTGTAGATTGTTGACGTGAACGTGCAGCGATCCTATGCTGATTATTTTATTTTATCCTGGTGATCCTGATCAGGACACTACGACAAAGATATTCAATTATTGTTATATCTTCAACATATTATGCAATTGACTACTTACCGTCTCTAAATTATTTCTTTATTTAAAGAATCTCAGAAATTTCAGATTAATAATAATTTATTCAAAGGCCAATATTACAATAAAAGATTTCTGATATACTTTTAGTTAATCAAATTTTTATCAATAATTAAGGTACACATTAACAGAAAAATGCAAAATTTAAGCTAAAAAATATATTGTCCGAGCAAATCAGTGTCCACAAGCAGCTCGACCATTTTAAAGGTAAATAGATGGTCCGTCATACCATGCCGTTGCAAGCAAAGACTTACATACCCGAAACAGTCTATCATACATTAGCATACCTACTTATAATTTTTATTTGAGCAATTTACATGTTCTTCATCATCATCATCATCATCATTACAGCCTTTCATAAGTCCACTGCTAAACACAGGCCTCCCCCAAGGAATGCCACAAAGCATGGTCCTGAGCCACCTGCATCTATCGACTTCCTGCATGTCTTAACAGGTCGTCACTCCATCTCGTGGGGGGTCGCCGTACACTTCGCCTTTATGTACGAGGCTGCCACTCAAGAACCTTTCTACCCCATCGGTTGTCGGTTCTTCGAGCTATATGGCCGGCCCACTGCCACTTCTGCTTACTAATCCGTGTGACATGTTCTTATTAAAGTATTAATACGTTATAACGCTAACTTATATTATGAATTAATATTAGCACTATTACCACTAAATATTATCACTACCTACAATGTGAAATTTAATGTAAAATATTACACGCTCAATGGTTTATTTTTTTTAGTGGTTTACTAAAATGTCATTCAACCTAATATTGTATGCCGTTGACTCTGAATTAATTCAACGTTACGTGTTCACTGTTCTCATAATCGTCAGAACACTGCATGGAACCAGATTATAGGATTATGTTAAGCTCTGTTCTCTACACAGACTAAATTTATAGAGATCATACGCAATCTAAGCAAATAATACTCGCATCAAATGGAAATTGCATTACGTAATTGTGTTTTTAGTAGTCTTAAATGTCCTCAGAGAGCTCGAGAAAAATATATTTTGTCATTTCCTCATTGAATCAACGCTCAACAAAATATGACCGCTTAAAACAGGATGTAAGAAAAGGGTGTGTGTTGTTGTTTTATTAAATTAAGAATACAAAATAGCATATTCCCCGTCTGAGGTCCCAAATTTTTTTCACAAATGAAGTAATCAGGGGAGACAATAAATTTCTTTTTAGGATGATATTTAATTTATCTCTTTGCCCGATTAAGCAATTTCTGACATGGTAGTAGATAAAGTTTATTAATAAAATGCAATATTTAATAACTTTGCAAGCACCTGAGTGCTGTCACCTGATGATATGTGAATGTTACGCCTGTAGACACCTTCGTCTATATACCTACGTCTATAGACAATCAAAATGCAGTTGCGTTATTTCCCCTTAAGTCTAAAATTGAATGCCTCTTTACAAGTAAAGAGGGTCTATAGTTCTCGCCACTTACCCTTCAAACCCAGTATCATTATGCTGCTATTTTACGCTGGTAATCTGTGCAAGCGTGGTCCTTCTCCGACCACGCCAACACATTTATACTTCAGCGTAGCAATACAATGAAATTAATAATAATACTAGTTTGAAAAATGCACGTAAAATAATTGCATTTGCGATTTATTCTTGCTTTTAATATTCGGCGTTTTCATGGTGAAATTGAATAAATATAGACTAGAGTCCGATGGTCTGGTATTGCATACAGTTAACCTGTCACATTAAAACTTCAAATATATTAAAAATTTTAACTTCTAATAAAATTCTTCAAGTTGTCTAATCTAGGACTAACCCCTTTTTCACCGAGATACTATGGCGATGCAACCAGGTCACGCTAGAAGCACAATGTATGTGTTGCCATAATTTTACTGGCAGGTTAATCACGCTGACCTAGACACCAGCCTAATGCTATTGTTATTTGGTGTCTCACACACACGTCGAGTGTAATAGGGCCATTTATGGTCAGATTACCACGCAATTATATTACCAGGTTTGTATAATGGGGTTCTAATTTTTAGTTCCAAAGCCACATATTTAGGCGCATATACAAATTTGGATAAAAACAGGCATGTTGTGATTTTCTTCGTATTCACCTTATCTTACTGTTGTTTACCTTACCGCAGAAACCTTATTGTGTCGCACTTAACAGTATATTATCTCCAGCGTCTTCAATATGTTCCAACATTTTTGAAGACTTTTTTCGCGTAAATATAGAAAAATTGCCGTCATACTCGAGGCATCAATTACTCGTATATACAAATTTATTAGAAATGGTAGTTTTCTTTAACCTTTACTCAAACAATTAAAAAGGGTCCTTGATGATACTCTAGGAGTAATACAATCATTTAATGTCACAATTCGAGCCACATAAGTATATTATTGAATACGTACTTTTGTTTTACTTTCCTTGAGACGATTCTTTAGACGTTTAGATGTACATAAGTCAGGTATGTGACTCTCTTTGTAATAATGTATTTTATTAAATATTAAAAACATCACTTGGCATCTGAAAACATTGTTTGAAAATTAACCCATTACATCTGTATGATTGCACCCAAGTCCTATGTTGTAGAGAGGACCCAAGTTATTTTCGCCTTAAGTTCCTCGGTGCCTTTGTACCAACGCTCCTTAAATCTAAATTATCTAGTTACTTTCTTACAGCTTACTTCCGCACAAAACCCGTAATGTCATTCCTTGTTGATTATCTGTCACATTCCTCCGATCTCAATAGCTATGTCCTCTATATTGACATATTCTGAAAGCATGCTCTTAATTTAAGGTGTTTAATTTTCAAAGATGTTTCTATAGTTTAACGATATTTATTTGTTTTAAAAACCATTATTTTATGTACTCATATTAGAGAAATTTACGCATCATCTAATCGCGGTAACATTTTCTTCCGTATATAAATTTAAATTTTTCATTCTCTATTGTGTGAGAGAAACAAAAAAGGCGGAAAATAAGTAGATTAAGTTTGTGGTTTTCAATTATTAAATAATTAAACACGTTTATAATAAACTCGTAAACACTCATATTATTAATATATGGTACTGTACCTTTTTCTCAAGGAGAACAATGTAGGTATCATCCACTTATCAACTTTCGCTTCTTAAGAACAGTGCACTCACTGCTGTGTTCCGGGTTAGTAAATCAGTTTATTTTTTACAATCTAAACCATATCACTAGTCTGTAGTATTCTTTTTGAAGTTGATTGAAGATATCCAGAAGCTGCAATAGCCACTTATTTCTTGATGTTGTTCGTTATCATCATCATCATCATCATTGCAGCCCATTACAAGTCCACTGTTGAACATAGGTATCCACCAAGAAATGTCGCAAAGAACGGTCCTCCATGCATCTATCGACTTCCTGCGTATCTTACTTGACTTTGTTACAAATTAATATTATCTCTTAAGAAAACAGACCTAGATTTTCGTTTTTAATTTTTACATAATCGTAATCCTAACTTATAATATTTGCAATTATAACACGTTCTCGAGTAAACATTTCTGCTTAAAAGCGCTTAGAAATTTGAATTTTGGAAGCTTATCGTTTGCCTTAGTCATATTATGTGAAAATATTTTGTTTAATAATAAAATATTTTTAATTGATTATAGCAACTTACAATTAGTTCACTATTATTATAGTCTTATTAACTTTAAAGCTTTGTTTGGCTAGTCATTGTTTGTGTATTTTTATAAGGTTATGTTATTTTTTTGTACTTTAATATAAATTCGGGATAGATTAAAGAAAACAGTGCGTTCAGCAAATTTCCAAACTGCTGAGATTAAATTGCGCCTTTTAACTATATTATAGTTATTTGATGTATACCTAAAAACATATTACAGATCTCCTTATCTACAAAATGACTATGGGGTACCTCAAGGAAGTGTTTTAGGGCCTTTATTGTTCATTCTATATATAAACCACTTACCGAGTATAACAAAGCATCAGTCCATATTATTTGCTGATGACATATCAATTGTTATACCCTACACTAATAATTCACAGATATAGGAACAAGAGATAAATTCCACTATAAAATCAGTTATATCATGGCTAGAAGATAATAATTTACAAGTCAACACTAATAAAACTAAATATATTCAATTTGGAAATTATAAAACAAAACCACAAAAATTAGACTTAACATATAAGGGCGAAAGATTGGTAGAGGTAGAAGATACACAATTCCTAGGTGTTGCTATTGACCAGCATGTCAACTGGAAATTACACATTAATAAGGTATGCAATAAAATTAATCAATTTGTTTACGCACTACGTAGACTTCAAAATGTAGCAGGTCCGCAAGCAGCGCGTATTGCTTACTACGGGTACGTTGAATCCGTCTTAAGATATGGATTAATCTTGTGGGACAACTCAACAGACGTAAACAGAGCCTTTCTAAGCCAGAAGAAATGTATTCGTGCACTGTGTAACGTAGGCCCCCTACAGAGCTGTAGACCCCTGTTTAAGGAAATAATATTCTCACTTTAACTGGGTTATATATATTAGAAATCTGCGTTTTTGTAAAAAATAATACAAATCAATTTGTTACCGTGCAGGAAAATAATAAAGTTTCAAAAAGAGATCCGACACGTCTACTTATGCCACCTTGTAGGACTGCATTATTCCACAGGAATTGTCTCGTAATGTGTATCAAGATATATAATAAAGTTCCTAAAAATATTCGTGAACAGCCATTAACGCGAATGAAAAAAAGTTTGAAGCAGTGGCTAATAAATACTGCCTTTTATAACATCAAAGAATTCTTTAACTATAAATTTTGATTTTGCTTTTATTTGTTTTTTGTTGATTTAGTTAAAGGTTATTTTTAGAATTTTGTTATGTTCTTCTAAAAACATATATTATATTTAGTATATTAGTTTATTATATTAGTATATTTAGAACATCAGTATATTTCTAATGTTAGTTCATTTGTTCTGAACACACTTATATTTAAAAAAAAAATTTTTCGCATGCCACGAATGGCAAAATATGTGGAAACAAAAATTGACTCTGTATCCATCCGTCTGTACCCATGTTTTTAGCGGAATAAATGATTTGATTTGATTTGATTTAAACTAAATCAGAAAAAATTTAACTCGATTTTATCACGTGGCAGTTAATATTGCATAATTCACAGACATTATTAAAAGCCTGACTCGACAACAAAATTCTTTTAAATCCCACATAATAAAGTGAAGTTGGAAAAGTTGGATCCGATAATTAATTTTCTTACAGGTAAATTTATAAATTCATTTATAACCCTTTCCTCAATTTCCAGGTTATCAATTCTATTAAAATATCTATAGTAATAAGACTTTTAAAAAATCTAAAAGTAAAATATTTTGTTTAGCTTCATCCACCTTTGAATGAAACTGTAGACTATATAAAAGCTTTTAGAAAAATTAACTTCACAAATATCCGCGTTATAAAATACAACGATGTGTCTTACCTAGTATGAAGAGCACCTCCCGCCCTCCCTCAACTGCGTGCACTATCCCCGTCACCACTAATCCCAGCACCGCTACTCCCAACACCACTACACTAGGCAAGACACACCACTGACGATAATACGACACGTGTTTCGCCTCTACACGAGGCATTCTCAGGTGATATAGACTCTACGGTGGCTAACCGCTAAGTGAGCGGCGAGCCAAAACAAGTGGCTTTTATACAGACCGATGACGCAACCGCTCTCTACTTACGGAGCGAGCGACTGCGTCATGCGATAAAACATGCGACCAATCAATTCCTGTACGCGGCTAAATACTCTTTATAACGTGTCTCGAAATTGCGACCAGTCTGACCCACGTAAACGGCGTGGCATTCGTCACAAACAAGCTTGTAAACACCTGACTTTTGACGAATATTCAACTTATCTTTATTATTACAGATATTCTTGAGATAATTGTTTGTTTTGAACGCCACATAAACGCCGTTTTGTCGAATAGTATTAGCTACTTTTTCAGATATGGGGCATAGTAGGTCAAACTGCTCACATATCGATGAACACTTTGAGGTTGAACCACGTACAGAGAGTTGTTAACAAAATGCTTTTGTCTCTTTTTAATTAAATTGTTAATGAGATTTTTTGAAAAACCGTTAGAGACCGCTAATTATATTAAGTTCTTTTAAATAATTTTCTTTACTTAATGGGACAGTGAACAAACGGTTAATGTAACAATCAAAACGGCTATTTTATGTTGCCACGGATGAAACGATGACGCGGGGATGATCGTGTCGGTGTGAGTTGGCTTTCGATAAATTTGGAAAACATGTGACGATTCTTTTCTTGTTATTGTTAAGTCGAGAAAATTATATTAAACTGTAGACTAATGGGGCATGTCACACTATGCCATCATCCTGGTATCTAGATGTTATTATAAGATAGTATTTAATGCAAGGTTTCACACTATCAATATTATTAGTATCAGCATTGCGTTTAAGTTCAAAGGGGATCATTTTAACGGACATAAATAGATCACAGGATTTTTTTTATAAATATTAACGTTTGCGTTTAAAATTAAAAGAAAAATAAAGGTGTAGGGTAAAAGATTAGCGCGGATTCAGAAACGTTCGACGAACCACCAGATTTGCACCAAAAATGGTCCAAAAAAAAAATCAATGGAATGACTGGACAGCGCGTTCACACTGTCAATATTTTTGAAGCCGCGTCGTGTCCCTGTCTACAAAATGATCCATATATCCATTAATATTAACAATCAATAACATCGATATACCCTCAATAATAGATCACGATATCATGCATAATATAATAATTATTATAGTGTAATAGATTAACTAACTTTAACGGTGGGTAACCCTCACGGCAGATTGTTGCAAGTAAGATGGTTGGCGTTCCACCACTGTGCGATTTAGAAGATGTTTTTTTCCTTGCATGACTTTCTTGTGGAATCGTTTACCATCAGCGATTTTTCCGGACCGATACGACTTCAAGAAAAGAGCATACTTCTTATTAAAAGGCCGGCAACGCATCTGCAATTCCCCTGGTGTTGCAGTTGTTCTTGGGCGGCGGTAGTCACTTACCATCAGGTGAACCGCATGCTCGTTTGCCCGTTTTTAAAAAAAATTCTTGGATAGATGATGATAATAATCCACTTAAGAAACTTGTAGTGTTATGCTACTTACATTTCATTGTACACTAATTCTCCATTCTGTTTTGATATTCTGCATTCATGTTTTGCATCACTTTATACTATTTTTTCTATTCTGATTTTGATTTTCTGCATTTATATTTTGCATCACCTTTATTTCTATAGGATCCTGTAACGTTTTACACAATAACATATCATTTTACTTCGTATTTTCACACTATTTAGCACTTTTAAAATAGCTGTCAATGAAGTCTTACCTTTTTCGGTCTTTTATTGAATTCTCTGTAACTCTACAATTTCAGGCTTCGCGCACGCTGCCGTGCATTAGTTTTTCCTATATGAATAATATCTCATTTCTTACTTAAATGTAATAGTTTCTTAATAACAGTCCTAAAACTAAAAATTGCTCAATTTGACAACCATTGTTTATGTGGTTGTTATGGTAACTTTTATTCAAATTCGTCTCTGGTATGATGTTCTTTCTACATAAATACTCTTTGGCTGTAGGTCATTTACAATAAATTTCGTTTTAATTTAAATAATTTCTCGTTCTCTCTAAAAAGGTATAAAAGTCGAGCAACTGGAGAATACAGAAAAGTCTCGCTTCAGTTCTCAAAGGAGAAGCATCTACTAAAGGCCTTATCCCGGGACCGCATTGCCCCGGGATCCTGCAAGTCTCCATCTACATCCGAATTCGTCGGCAGTCTGCTTCAAGCGCGGGGCCACGCTACCTTCGGGCACGCTACGACTGCTTGCTCCAGGCGCTGAGTGCACCTACTGCCCGCGCTACCTTCGGGCACGCTACGACTGCTTGCTCCAGGCGCCGAGTGCACCTACTGCCCGCGCTACCTCTGGGCGCGGCGATTACTTCTCCAAGTACTGAGCGCACCTACCCCAGGCGCTACGTGCGCCGGCTCCGGACGCTGCGTGTGCCCAGTACAGGCGCTGCGTGCCGTCGCCGCTGAGAAACCTCAAGCTCTGCGTGTGCCTATTTCTACAAAAGCAGCGAGGCTCCAGGCTCCACTATAAAACTATATTGTCCTATTCTCCTACCTTTATTTTTTTTAAAAACCTAATTGTAATCTTATTTCATCCATCATCTTCATATTTCATTTTTTTCATAAAATTGTAAATACTTTTCTGAAACTTTAAATATATTATTTTCTTGGTCTACTTTTGTTGTTTTGCTGTTCTTAGGTTAGGTTATATTTTTCTTTTCTTTAATTGTCGCTTCACGACAAACTAAAGGGAGAAAAAGTGGATTTCATAACGAATATTTTCAACTCACCCCCCCCCCCCCCCCTATCAAAATGGTAGCGGAAATACATCAAAAACTACCCTAAGAGGGTACCAGCACCCCTGGAGAATCCCTCGCTGAGCATCCACGACCATGTTACTTCACTGGGTGCTCAGGCTGCCCCGCGTATTCTGGGGGGGGGGGGGGGAAATTCCGCTCCAAAAAAAGAAACTTCGTCTCCAGGTCCTTCAAAAGAGTTATTGCCAAGGCAAAGCCAAATCACATAGGCAGAATTGGCGAGAAACCAGTTCACCTTCCTTCGGGAACCCGTGCATTCTGGTCTCTCGCCAAGGCTGTCCAAGAGAATTTCTGTAAGCCATCACTACCATGTCTGCACAGGGAGGATGACTCACTGGCCCACACTGCAAAAGAGAAAACCCACCTTTTAGGCTCCTTTTTGCGTCCAACTCGACTGTTGATGACGGGGGGAATACACCGCCGACCTTCCCGCGGTGTGAGTGCTCCATGCCGGATGTGCGGTTTTCACAGCGCTCGGTTTGCAATGCACTCCTCTCCCTGGACATCCACAAGTCGAGTGGGCCTGACGGAATCCCCTCAATTGTGGTGAGGACGTGTGCTCCGGAGTTGGCACCGGTCCTTACGCGTCTTTTCCGGTACTGTACTCCCTAGGCGTCGTCCCGAAATCATGGAAGACAGCTTTTGTCCACCCGATCCCTAAAAAGGCAACCGCTCAGACCCGTCCTACTACAGGCCTATCGCCACCATCCCCTTGTTATCCAAAATAATGGAATCCATTATTAACAGCCAGCTCATGTGGTACCTTGAGGATCACCAGCTGATTAGTGACCACCAATACGGTTTTCGTCGGGGTCGATCAGCTGGTAATTTTCTGGTGTACCTGACTCATAGATGGGTGGAGGCAGTAGAGTCCAAGGGGGAGGCGTTGGCCGTTAGTTTGGACATTGCGAAGGCCTTCAATCGGGTTTGGCACAAAGCGCTTCTTTCGAAGCTCCCTTCCTATGTGCTTCCCGAGAAATTGTGCAATTGGATCACCAGCTTCCTTGCAGATCGGAGCATCAGCATCGTTGTGGACGGTGCATGCTCCGACTGCAAGCCTATTAAGGCTGGTGTTCCACAAGGCTGTGTGCTATCACCAACGCTGTTTCTTCTGCATATTAATGATATGATGCTAACTGGTAACATTCATTGCTATGTGGATGACAGCACTGGTGATGATCTATACTCTGGCCGTGCCAATATTTCTCGGGAAAACGTCGCCGAGTACCGGAACAAACTTGTGTCTGAAGTCGAGTCTATTCTGAACAAAGTCTCGGATTGGGGGCGACTAAATCTAGTCCAGTTTAATCCTCAGAAGACACAAGTTTGCGCATTTATCGCTAAAAAGAACCCCTTTGTTGTATCTCTTGAGTTTCAAGGCACTCCCCTTCTTGCCTCAGCCAGTATCGGAATCCTTTGACGTTCGTGGTCACTTGAAAGAGAAGGCCAAATCGGCCTCTAAAAAGCTTGGCGTGCTCAGTACAGCGGGACAGTATTTCATGCCGGCACACCGCCTGTAACTTTACAAGGCGCAGGTTCGGCCTCACATTGAATACTGTTCCTATCTCTGGGCAGGGGCTCTCCAGTGCCAGCTCCTTCCATTTGACGGCATGCAGCGCAGAGCGCCTCAAATTGTTGACAACCGGGTTATTTCCGATCAACTCGATTCATTGGCACTGCGAAGAGATGTTGCATCCTTTTGCATTTTCTTTCGAATTTACCACGGGGAGTGCTCTGAGGAATTGTTCGGATTAATCACAGCCGCCAAATTTCATGAACGCACATTGCGGCATCGATTATCGATCCGTAATGAGGAGTGCAAGTGTGCAAACTGCACCTTCTACTTCATCGCCGACCAGCAGGCGATGGATACTATTAACCCTGAGGTCTGTGGTAACGGCTTCCCCTGCACGAACGATACTAAGGGCGTGTTAGAGGCGTACTCTCGCGCCATCTGATATAACGACGAGCCAGGTCGTGGCCATCGAACATCTACGTATTTAGCAGGAGGAGAAACGAGAAAGGCAGCTATATGATCTGGAGACGCGAAGAATAGAGGTTGACTACGAGCGTAATCAAGTGTAACGCATGTTTGCAGACATTGCGCCAGCATGGTTTGACCACTATCGTAGTAAGGAAAATACGGAGCAATTAGACCATACTCCATAAGTACTATATTTAATGAGGTCTGTATTCCACGAATGGTTAGGCAGAGGTGTACTGTACTGTACACCCACATTTCGTCAATTATGTTACGAGTCCCATATAACGGGGGGCGAGCCTATTGCCATTAACCGGGCACAAATTCAGACTACAAGCTGCTACTGAGAAATTTCTAATGGAAAAACCCATTTACACTGCCCGACTCAGAGATCAAACCCGAGATTTAACGCTTATATATCGGCTTCTAATAAAATTCTTCTGTAAAAACTAGTTTAAGATAATGTTCGAAATACTTTGTTTTCAACAGCTTAAAAAAATTAAATTTAGTACTAATTATATTTATTTTTAGTATTGATAATATTTTTAGTTTATTTACAATTTATTATTGTTACTTAATATGTAGATAAGTAAGTGTATGTCTAGGTACATAGTTATTATTTATAAAGGTCTTATAAAATAAAAGAGTTATATAATTATAACATTTTGTTTGACAATTTTTTATTTCAATAACACATCCAGCATGGATAGGATGGGAGAGTGTAGATACTAAGATGATGGCTGAAAGAGTATGAAATGAAGTACCACATAGGCCTCGCCTTGAGTAAGGACAAGATCAGGTGAATGATGACACCCGATAAAAATATTTAAAATGTCGTCTCTATAATTGTGTAGAGACTGATTTATTAATTGATGAACCAATCCCACCAAAAACATAACCAAAAATGCAAGTCTCACAATTGAATCTTACCGCAAAAATTTGTGCGATCTAACATACAAACAATGCAAGGCTAAAATATCTAGTAAAAGGAATGGTCACATCATACTACTTTACTTTTTTTGTTTGGTAAGTTTCCTAATCCAACTAAGCAGAAAATGAAAATTACAATAAAATTTAATACATTAGTATTAGTCTATACAACTAACAATACTTAATGTTTAACAACTGGGTACAAATATTATCACAGTTGAACAATTACACACGCTGTAAATTGATGCAAAGAACACCAAAAGCTGAATAACAATCAGCCATGTTGTTTTGCTTTTCTAAGGATTCAAGTGTTCGCTAAGTTGTCGAATGAAGGGTTCGACGTCTTAGCGATTTCGAATGTCAAAAGTGCCACTTGTCTACGTATTGCTTAGATATTATCGTTCGTGTTATTAGTTTTCTTTATCGTTTCGTTACGCAGTTTGAAATTCGCAATTAGCGATCGAAAACGATCTATCACGTGATGTTTCGAATAATTTTTTTAGAGACATATATTTCGGAGTTATCTTATTTCGTTATCGTTAATATCGAAAATGTGTCTTTGTCTAGGGGCCCAGAATAAACGCTGGTGACAAATCTATTTTTGAAAATATAGTGCCATCACTTAAAAGTGTGTAAAGTTCCTCAATACGCGGTAGGGGGTAGGGTTCACGTTTTAATTTGGGATTAATTATTATTTTATAATCGCCGCAAATTTGAATACTTCCGCACTTTTTATGACCGGTACGATAGGTGTCTCGTATTCCAAATTTTCTACTCTACCTATTGTGGTTTTATTAACGAGTCGCTCCTGATTTCTGTTCGACTGAATTCTAGTTACGCGCCTTATAAAGAATGGGTTCGTTATCTTTTAACTTTAACGTAAATTGCTTTGTACACGTACCAAATCCCGGAGCAAAAACGACAACAAATTCATTTTTTAAATAATTAATTATGCGAGTAGTATAGAATTGGGTCTTCTGCGTCACTTGCTCTCGCATCGCTTGAGCTACGTGCTGCTGAAGGCCCCAATTCTCTCCAGTAGAGGTCTACATTTGTAGTTCAACCAAATTAAAGACTATATGTTCCCACATTTCTATATTATATAAATTTATTTAACCAATGATGTCGATCGCAATGGGTTAGTGGTTTGTACTACGAGCGGACTACAAAGCGTGATGGTTGCGGTTCGATTCCCACACAGTACAAACATTTTTGTGCATGAACGCGTTTGTTTGTATTGTTGGGTGTCTTTTCCTGTAACTAGTGAACGACAGTAGCTTCGCCCGTACGGTTTACATTTTTTTCTATCCCGCGGGAACAAGTGTACTTCCATTTCCAGTTGAGTTATTGAGCATTATATTCAGAGCTTTTGTAAGATACTGCTGGTATTGCTGCATCTATACGATTAATTTCTAACGATACGACTTGTTTCGACTAACTTCATTATGGTCAGTGCTAATAAAACAATGTTTTGTTTTGATAATTATACCTAATAAAGCACTAGCTCCTATTACTTGTACGAGTACAATTATCATTACCTTATTAGCAAAATCTGTCGTGTCAATATAACACCTCCACAATTTCTTCTATTTATGGCCAGGTATTCCAACATGTGTAGGAAACAAATTATAAGTGTGCAAAGCTGAGTTATTGCCATTGTTTTTTTATTGTTTTATGTGTGTGCACGTTGGTTACAACTTTCGTCAAATATCTATATTGGTGAGTTTAATCATTTTTACTATTCAAAAATTCAGTCGTGACCAATTTTTTTGACTTCATACTTAAACAAACGTATAACATATAAACATAATAAATATATAAACATAATAATCATATAGACAAATTATTGCAGATCATGGCCAACACTGAGAAAAACATTGATTCTAATCCTTTCAATAATCCGTATTACTATGCTCAGGGTGTGGATAAATTTATGCTTAATTATTACAACCAAGAGGAGCGGCTTCATGATTTACTACCAAATAGAATAGCTATAAATAAAGAGCAGCAATCGAAATCAAAGAAATATTCCTGGAAGAGAAGCAGTTCTCAAGAATCATCATCATCATACATTATCCGCCAAGATAAAGATAAACGAGGATGTCGTCTAATTAAAATCAACATTTACGAACTTAATGAGCAAAAACAAAATGTCATCAAAGATCTAAGTGCTAATATAAGTGTTCAATATGTCGTGGATTCAATGTACGATGAAGTGTTAGATGCTACAAATTGTCTCATAAAAAATAAGTGAAAAATTATGTGAGGACTAGTAATTTAAGTAATTTAGCTTTAGAATATATAATAAAAGTTATTATATAATGAATTTTATTTTTGTTTTATGTATCATCATCATTATTTAATTGTGTAGAGCGAAAGAAGAGAAAGACATTTATTGTTCCAACGTATATATTTCTTAAAACTAAATATCAAGTAATAAACTTGATAATACATGTAACTTAAGCTATACATTTATCTTTTACTTACTTATACAGTACATAGTAGTAGCATTACATAGTTTTACATTCAAACTTATTAAAATACAATTTTATAGTGTCCTCATGATAACGTATTGTAGCCATCTGCCATAATTTGGCTTTAGTCATTCATTATCTCTATTAAGTTAAAGTTTATCAACTTTTTGAATAAATATTTGATGATTCTTTGATCTAACTATACATATACTCTTTCTAAAGTTTTCATTAGACAATAACGTTCGTTTATTTTGTTCAATATTAAGGTTTCATATATCAGATTATTTAATACCCCTATCTTTTTCTTATCATATTTTTTATTGAAAATCAAACAATCACTTTCTTTTCAAAACACCATTTCTTAATACATAAAACATTTTTAACGTACAGATTTTCTTATGAGTAAAACAGTTATACAGTAAAGTATCTTTACAATAAAGTTCACAAAGACAAGATATTTAAATTGGGAGCTCCTACGTAATTTATACTTATGATAGTATTATTTTCATCACAAAGATCTTGTACCCATTTTATTTTTTCACATCCTTTTAAAAAAAATCTTTTTATCATTCAAATATGTCTTGAAAATTCTGTGAAACTCTCTATAATAATGAACAAAGTCCTCACTCCATTGATACCCTCTGTGCTTTTCAATTCAGCAAATTTGTTTTTTTTTTCTTCAAGATATAATGAAGTAAACGGAGGTTTAATTAGAAATATTTTGGTGTACTCTAGATTGGCTATAGCAAACTCTTTTAGTATAAATTCATTTTTGCTATTTTTGAATCCTTGAAGATCTTCGATTATTGTATTACTATTTATGATATTTTCTTAACGATATTTCTCAGTGGATTGTACTCGAACATACAATCGTTTAAAATCAAGCAATAAGCAGCTGTCTGATCTGATATTTCTTGGTCTGTTTTGATTTCAAATCTCACGTCAATCAAACATTTTAAAGTTTTGTGCTGTCTTGAACAATCAATTACAAATAATGGCGCTACATCTCCGAATTCCTTTTAACCCATCAACGACTCTGACCGGCGTCCGTGATACGATTGATGAAATGAAGTTTTTATAGACCAAGTATGTTTACGTGTTTTGGGTAGCAATGGATACTGATATAAGTCCCAGGAACGGAAAGCTAATGGAATAGCTCTATCTTTTTCTAAATGTTTAAATAGGTTGATTCTTTTACGATCTGATACTTTGATGTGTGGAACTCGCTAAATAATTTTATTTATTATAATATTTTTAGAAACTATTCCTTTTCTGATGTTAGAAACCATTCTCAAAATTATTTAAATAACATAATGTTACTCATATTAGAAATTACTTTGCAGGTTAATTGTTAAAAATAATAAAAGTGTGAGAGCGGATGTTCAACTTGCTCTCTTGCTTACGCAATTAATCATTACCACGAATAAGACAGCGTGCAGCACTACACATTCAGTATAGAGTAAATAAAGTTCGACCAACCGTAATATGTAACAGTCACAATCACACATTGGTGTAACGTGAAGAACACAATTACATGATAAAACCAAAGTATGGAAAGTAACAGCAACACTCATCTCAATATAACACAGGGAAGCCTCTCAGTAACACCACCTTTCTTGCTTACACTAGCAAAACTACTTCATGAACAAAACCAATTCACTTGTCTTACTTAGGCAGAATCTCAATGTGGAGGTAATGATTTAGTCCAACAGGCATAATAACGACATGAGACTCGTAGAATTGCAGACTGATCCTTCTTAGTCGGCTGCGTGATTCTTTATACTGCTAAAACAAGTGGGAGATTATAGTTCCACTTTCAATTCTTCTTATTTTCTTTTATTATTTTATCCTTATTCCTAACAATATCATGCCATCAAAAACATAACTTGTCAAGTCAATGTATTTATTTAAAATATAAAAGATTATTAGTATTGGGTGTGGTCACTATAAGATGTTGTTAGGTTAGCTAATTACGTAATAATTTAAGACAGAAGGACCCTAAAGTAGAGACTGAATAAACTAACCGACTTGTATTACATGGATCTCACAACATTTACGGTAGAAGAACTAAGTTGTGAGACTTGGCTTTTTTTACAAGTTATGTTTTTGATGGCATTTCATTTCTTTTTGTAGATAGTTATATCTAGGTACCTATTTACACCTACTATTCCATGATATCTATACAAATAAATAAAATTGAAGTGTCTGTTTGTAATGTCAAAATTACAGCTTTTTACTAAATGCATATGAAAGTATACACGGTACTAATAACAAAAATACAATTTTTAAAGTTTTTGTCTGTCTATCTGTCTGTCTGTCCATCTGTCTGTCTGTGTGTTCCAGCTAATCTCCGAAACGGCTGGACCGATTTTGACGGGATTTTCACTGGCAGATAGCTGATGTCACAAGGAGTAACTTATGCTAATTTTATTTTAGATAAAGAATTAGGGTACCGCCCAAAAAAATTAAAACACCAAGTAACACGCGGGCGAAGTCGCGTGGAACAGCTTGTTATACATATATAGGTACACTGATTCATTCACTGCAAATGTAATTTTGTAATCCTATATTTTTATATGGGAATACAAAGTTATTTATGCAGTTAATGTATCTCGAAAACTGAACCGAAATTGCAAAATATTTTAGTTTTTATTTGATTTATATATTAAACAATAATTGTATTTCAAATTTGAAGCTTCTTTGTCTGCTAGAAGGGCCTTAGAGATTTGATGATAGGTCAGTCAGTGAGTGACAAAATTAAGAAACTTTGACTAGTTATAATTCCTACTAATTCAAATTTAATGAAATTTGAAATATATAGAGGTTATACAATGTCTACTTGGTTAATGAATTCAGTCTTCTAGTTTTAAACACAACAAAGTTATAGGGTTTCGAAAATGGCCTGAATCTTGAAAAGGATGCTACGGCCGTGCCGCTTATTTGCTCGACTTGGTGGGGGCACTGCCGTGTCCCCAGATCTACGTCTTCAACTGAATTTAACTTGATTGCATTCAGATTCGTATTGCTTCGTAATAATATTTACTCGTGTTTACAATTAATTATAATTTTTTCATAATATTCTGCAAATCCTAATATCTTGTTCAATGGTATAGATGAGGAACACGCTCCACCACTAGTTTTGCTTGTTCCTGCAGTTGACCAGCCCCAAACTCGTGCACATTTGGATTTATTTTCATTTAATGATAGATAAAATTTTATTGTGGTAGTTGTTTTTTTGCATTCTTAATGTTCTTTTAGAACTGACTTGGATACACGACGTAGGTGGGCTTTTATTGAAATTTGTCATATTTTTCGGAAATGTAAATACAGTTGTACTTCTTCACCTCGTAAATTTATTTCTTTATTATCAGCGTCCAACAGCTTTATATTGATAGCATTTATAGAACTTTGGTTAACAGGAAAATAAATTAAGTTTTTAGGTTTTTCAATTATTCGATAACCAGGTTGTACATTAGGTAAAAATCATAAATTATATAGCTTGCTTTGCCGTTGACAAATAGTCCGGTCAATTTAGACATTCGAAGCTACCTTAATTCCCACCGAGCTGAAAATCAGTAAGAATGTTTAAAATTTAATTAAAAATAAAGTTTGAAAGTTCCCCTTTCCCCTGAATGGATTTTTTTTTATTCAAGGTCAAAGGTCATAACAATAAGTCTTTTTGAGAGTTTCAGCAAAACGGTAAGTTTTATCATAAAATACCTCACATTATTGTGGACCATAAAATTATCTACAAACATGTGCCAGTATTTTTTTCCTACAAGCCACCGTTTTCGAGATATAACGATTCAAAAAGTTGTAAAAGTTGTAATCGTCAAAATATGCACATGTTTCCACGCCATCTATGAGGTAGTGTTCTTAGCAACAACTTTTATAACTATTTGAATTTTTATGAAGTTAAATATATAATCATTTCCTAGAGCAACCGCTTCTATCATTCTGTTCTGTCTTTCGGATTCCTGAAAACTTTTTGTGCTGCTTTTGAATCATTAACAGCCTTTGCTATACCCGCTGCTCCACCAGCTAACAATCCTAAAGCTGACAATTCCGCAAATACGGGAATAAGCGGTAAAAGTCTCCACACTTTGGAAGAGGATTACAACGATGTAAACTAATTCCTTTTTTATTACTAAATATTTTCTTTGCAGCTGCATAAGCATATTTTGTAGCCGAGCGGCTGTCTTTGGATTTTAGTTTTTTTTTAACTGAGACTGTATTTTTATCCTTTTCTTAAATGCTTTTATACCACTCCCCGCCCGGATTTTTGATTTCATCGTAATTTTGACTATCCATGAGGCGATTTTTTCTCCTTTCCCAGCATTTTTGATTTCAACCTATTATGACTAACAGCCTGTTGTTATACTGGCTCTCTATAAACTTTAAACAGCAGTGCCAGTACTGCTGTTGGGTGGCAGAAATAGGTAAGAAGATGATACCTACCCAGACAAACTCCCAAGCAGAAAAAGAGCCATACAACCTAGTAAAGTTAAGGATATCTCCAATTATGGTTGCAGTCGGTTCGACCGGGGAAAGGCCATGCTCTTCCAGAATACCACCGTAAAATAGAAGATTAATGTGACTGTGTTTCGTATGGTGAGTTTAGAGAGCCAGAGATCCCTTTTTTGGTGGAAGAAATAGGTAAGATGGTTACACATATATGTAGATGTACTCCTAGGCAAAACTAGTCCTACTACGTCATGTACATGTAAATATGCAAAATATCTTTTCGTTCTCCGATCTTGCTGCACCACTAGCCTTTGCCTCGTAAGAATTAGTATCGCCTTTGTGTACAACTAATTCAAATGCAAATCTGAAACAAATCTTAGCTATAAGAACACTAAGCATGGGACTAGATAGTAGGATTATATTAAGCTTCTTAGTTGCGCTGCATATGGGCGGACTTCACATGCTTTCGCAATATTTTTTCAACTTCTCTGATATGCAGTTTTTTCACCTTCACAACCAAGCGCATGGAAAATCAGCACAAACAATTTCTAATAACAATGTCTTTGATTCCAGCGGGCACTGTATTCTCTTTGCCCATTTATTGTAAATTTTTAAGTATAGCGCTTATGCTCGGATATAACGTGACTTTAATTGTTTAAGGTGATAATCTCTATCCACCTAATTTTTAAATAATGGTCAAAGCTGAAATAATATAAAACGGCTGATTATATTTGTGTTAAAGAAATTGGATGTAACATATGTATAGGAGAACGTATAAGAAGTCTATATAAGCATATATGTTATTTAATTTGAATTTTTTTAAGTACGCTTTTCTAATATTAATAAAATAAAAGTATATTCTATCAATTCTATAATAAAACTCTAACACGACATCTGTCTGAAGACGCATCACGCCAAAACCTGTGAACCGATTTGGATGGGACTTTCACTGACAGATAGCTGATGTTATAAGGAGTAACTTAGACTACTATTATTATAGAAAAATAGTTGGGGTTCCGCGCAGAGAAATTTCAGGCGGGCAAAGTCGCGGGGAGCAGCTAGTAATAGTATAATTAATAAAATTAAGATCATGTGCGGGTTGTACTTTACCAATATAAGTATACCTTCCTACGTATCTATGTATAAATCGGAGAATAAATCGGAGATTATATTCTTCGGTCTCTCCCAGATTACCTCTGTACTTAAATTTTATAAAACTCAATTCAAATATTGGCAGCTCGTGTTCCCTAATCCATGAATATTACGATTTATAACAACAGTTTTTCTGTTGTATCTACTTGTAAACTGCGACCTGGAAAAAATATAAATTCTAGATTGAAGGAAGCTCAAAAATATATAACGTATAGTATGTAAGCATCATGAAAGGTTGGAGCTGCCTGCCACAAGTATATATATATATATATCTTTATAATAAAAATTACGTGTCACGTTGTATGTCCGCGATGGAGTCCTAAACTACTGAACTGATTTAAATAAAATTTTACACACTGTGTGCATTTTGGTCCAACTTGAGAGATAGGATAGTTTTTATCCAGATAAATGACCCTCAAAATTTTTTTGCGAATTTAAGGATTTTTATAGGAAGGGTCGTTGGAAAGACCAGAACAACGTCTGCCGGGAGAGCTAGTATATATATATATATATATGCTTACTAGGCAGCTCCAACAATGAAAATTGTATGGATATATGTTTTGGAAGAAATAAATATTTTTGGTTTTTTTTTATTTTTGTATGTATGTATGAGTCTGTCTGTTATATTGAAAAACTGCTTTTTATTGTGCTGATGCTTTTATCATGCCATTAATACATGATCAATACATGATTAATGGTTAAACCGATTATAATGAAATTTTACGAACAGATCGAGAACAATATCAAGAGTGATCTAATTTTCATATAGATCAGACATTATACTAATAACTGAGTTCTTATTAAGAAAAAAGAAAAATTGACAAAACAAAATGTTCATAGATTATTTTAAGTCTAAGCCAATTTAGATTATTGATAGATTATTCCCAGGCGAAGCCATGATGAGATGAAAGAAAACAACAAATTTCCTATTATTCGGGACCACCAGGATTACCCCTGAAACTGATTTCAAAGTGGTAAAAAGATTTAACAGTGGTAGAGCCACGCGGCAGCTTTTGCTGTCACACGGATGGGCCGGCTCGAACCGGGGTGGTACCACGACCTCACAGAATACCAGCGTGAAGTAGAGGTTTACCTCTGCGTTTCACTTGGTGAGTGCAGGTGGCCGGAGGCCCTTTTTACCGGAAATGAGGCATTCCATCTTAGTCCTCACGGATGGCAACGCATCTGCATTTTGATTCGCAAACGAGGATAGATGTAGGTGTCTATGGGCCGCAGCAACTACTTGCCATCGGGTGGACTGTGTGCTCGTTTGTCACCCTTATCCTATAAAAAAAAAGTCGATTCGGTATTTAAATCCAATGGACGTTGTTTCTAACCTGAATATAAAATATTGCTCCCGAATGAATTCGAATCGAAAATACACGTAAGAGTTACTATCATATCTTATTATTTTTATCTGTAAGTCGCTTTAAATAAAAAAAATCACTTCTTAATTATTTTTATTACTTAGATTGAACAAAATTATCAAGAGAAATCATTCCTTTTACTTGAGATAACGAGCGCTATCTAGCAGCGAACAGCTGAAAACTTCTGTCCTAATGAATTCAATTTGAATCACCATTCGATTGTATTTTAGCTACAGTTTCGAGAGTACAAAATAACCTTGAGCTCGAATAAAACTTACTTGATTTAAAACTTGATTATGTGTTAGTTGCTATATATTGATGGTTGGAAACCGTGTATTTTTTTATTTATTTTGAGTCGTTATTATGAAAATGCTTCCACCCATATCCTGTTTCCATTTCCCTCACTCACTTCTTATGACACCCGCGGGATGATATGGGGCAGTGGATATACTTACATCGTCACTACACGGTTTGTTCCTCGAATTAATACCATCACTTGCCCTGAATAAGACGAACTAAACTAAGGAAGGGGAATCCTAATCGCATATGATTTTTATTTAATAACTCTACGTAAGTAATCGATTTCTCCACTAATAAAAAAATCAAGTTTCACTTCATTCCCCTATATTCACAACAATTCGGAGGCTGGAGGGAGACTGGGATAAGATCATGTAAATATAATATTAGACGAATCATAGAATTATCTAAAATGTTTGAAACCGTCCTTTTTTATAGTGTAAGGATGACAAACGAACACACAGTCTACCTGATGGTAAGTGGTTGCTGCGGCCCATATACATCTACATCTATTTTCGTTTGGGAATCAAAAGGCAGATGCGTTGTCAGCCGTGAGGACAAAGATGGATGCCTCTTTTGTAGTTAATTGGGTCTCCGGTTCTCTACACTCACCATACGAAACACAGCAGCATTAAGATGCTATTTTACGCTGGTATTCTACGAGAGCGTGGCACTTCCCCGGTCGAGCCGACCCATTCGTGCTGCAACCATAATACTTATGTAGCATGGCTCTACCAAGTATAAAATTTCTTCATGTCCTCTGTCAAATTTGTCCCCAATCCCACCGATTTCACTCTACTCACTCTTGGTCACCTCCTTATAGTCTTATCGTTAACTTCTTCACCAAGCGAGTATTTAACAGATGCAAAACTATTGCAACTCTATCGTTATCACCACTTTGACCATCTACGTCAACTGTTCTGATAGCGATGGTCTAGAGTTTATCTTACTGAACTTCAGAAGAGAACCAAATGGATAAAGAATGAGCTTAGAAATTCTGCTAAAAAGCTCTTATATAAGGGACAATGATGTGTGGAAATAACTCTTAAGCTGCATTTGCAAATCCGATGGTGACGAATTTATGGTTACAATTGGCATATAAAAGTTACAATCATTTGAGTTTTTTAAACGAAATTTTTACATGGCATTTAAAAAAATCTAGAGTTACATGCCGGTTTATTTTTACAACTTCTGACTCGGTAGAGATTTTAGCCTTAATAAGAATACCTCGTAATTAGTAAAAAGGGTCTCCGGTTCCCTTCACTACGAAATACAACAGCATTAGTCTGCTATTTTCCCATGTCAACCCATTCGTGCTGCAACGCTAAAATATCTTCAGTGTGACTTTGCTACGTTAAACTAAACTAATAATTAGAATAAAAGTTCTTTTTTTATTTAAATTTAAAAAAAATAACGTTACAGAATACGCATACTAGGCTTTGAAAAAATAGTTTTGTACCATTTACTATTGCGTACGTCATTGCGTACTTTATACGGATTTATAAAAATTTTATCATGATTCCAAAAGAAGTGTGATCAGATTCACTGTTACATTATGGAGATGACTGTTTGAAGAAAAATCAATTAACAGCTAAGCAAAATGAAATCAAGGAAGAATCGTCGAATCGTAAAAAGAAATGGCGGGTTCTAATGAATGACTCGAAGTGGAAAATTGAATAAATTTTTAAATTATGGCACCCGGCCTTTTTTTCCGTGACGATACAATTTTATTACTTTTACAAAGTGATTTACTTGGAATTATTTTTTTTTATTTTACATGAGATTATTATTGAAAACACAATTTTTTAGGTGGTAGGACTCCTTTTCTACCTTTAAGTCCATACCTACCCAGGTAGATATGTTGGTAGGTATCTAATGGGATGGACTCTAAAAGTCTCGTTTAACCTTATGCTTGTATGTTTGAATGTAACAATAAACCTAAAGTATAATTTAAGAAAATGCTTTTGTATGAAGTTCACAATAAAATCCTCATATTATCTGCCGACTTCCAAAAAGGAGACGGCATTCAATTCGACTATATGTTTTTTTTTATGTGTGTTACCTCATAAATTTTTACTAGGTGAATTGATTTCGATGATTCTTTTTTTATTTTAAAGCTGGATTTTCTCTTGTGGTGTCATATAAATTTGATCAAGGTCAAACTTATAGTTTTTGAGTTATTCGTAATAACTTATATTGAAGTCGACTGTACAACATTTTTAATTTTAAATTATTTTCATATTAAGTTGGAGAATAACAAATCTCTTACTCAACCATTTTTTTTTAATAATGCATTCCAAGTTCTGATTGCATTGCCTCTATTGCAGTGGGTCTTAAATGTTTACAGATGCTACAATAGATAGATTCGATGTAATAATACCAGGTAATAGGACTTCATATCTGCTTCAATGTTTAAAAAAATCTTATTTTTTAACACTGACAAAATCAAGAAAATATATGGAGTATCCAATCAAATACAGTCTATAAACGTCCACTGCGAAAAATAAGGCACCCCCATAGATTGCCTCATATGGGGGATTTTGATATAGTTGCCACGCTTGGTTAGCGGGTTGTCAGACGTAGTATATTATTTAGAATTAAAAAAAAAGAAAATCAAACTTTTTATTTTTAATAGTAATCATACTACAAATTATACATAATACTTAAGATGTACAATACTAAAAACTATAATAAAAAAAAAACTAAAACTAGTAACTTAATTAACATACAGTCCTACACCCCGCGGTATCGTGCCAAGAACGAAATTAGAATTAATATAAGAAAGATTTTGCTGCTGACATCCTGTTTTGGTTTCCCTCGTTTAAACGAAATAAACATTTATTATTTTATTAATTTTATGTATATATTTATATCAAATGCACATTTGTATGTGTCTGTGGCATAGAATTCAATTTAGCGTACGCATGTCTTAGAAGTGAATGTCTTAGGATGTTATACCCATATTATCATTTGTGCACATTATTATAGACAGTTGCAAATAAAACGCATTCAAGAGAGGACGTATTTCATTACTCTATTTAAACCCCAATCAAAAAACAACTCTATTACAAGTACATAGTGGTCACAATCGAGCCGGATAAGTAAGGAGCTAACATCGTCGTAAACAGCTTTTGTTCATCGTCCCGAGTCTCGGACGCTTACCTGCGCTAGAAAAACAACAAGTAATATAAAAGTAAATAACAACGAACATTGCAGTGATATTTTGTGAAGCTTAATTATATCTTTTGTGAGTAATTTATAATGTCAAAAGTGGAAGAAATAATCGAACAATTAGAAGAATATTATAATCAAATTAACAAAACTCAGATTAATCTTAAAAAATGTCCTAAAACAAGAATAACACAGGGATATTTAGAAGTAAAGATTCAATGCATTGAAGAGTATTGGGTATCATATCGTGCGGCGCATCAAAACTTATTGAAACTAACATCGAAGAACGATAGACAAAAAATATCTCATTTTGTAAATAGCGAGTATGACAAGTGTGAAGAAGTGTTTACTTGTTTGAAAGGGGATATGGTGGACATGTTAAATGATATCAAAAACAATACTGGGAATAATACAAACCCTTCAACTTCGCCGATGTGTGAAAAACCAGTTGTTGACGTAAAGCTGCCCCGAATAAATCTACCTACCTTTTTCGGTGCATATGAAGAATGGCAATCATTTGAGGACACATTTATATCATTAATAGACAGAAATAATAACCTTAGTGACGTACAGAAATTACATTATTTGAAGTCGTGTGTAGCAGGCGAAGCTAAAAATACTATAAACCATTTTCAAGTGACGGATAAAAATTACGAACCAGCGTGGAAAGCCTTAAAGAATAGATATAGTCATAAGCGACTAATAGTAAATGCAATATTAAAGAAATTATTTTCTTTGAAGAAAATAAATACGCAATCACCAGCTCATTTAAAAGTTTTAATTGATAATACAAAAGAATCTATTAACAGCTTGAATAATTTAGATATTAAGACAGATTCCTGGGATCCGTTATTAATATATATATCAATCCTAAAACTAGATCAAGAGTCACACAGAGATTGGGAAACTTATGTAAGCAGTGGACATCCAAAGGATATGCCAACATTTGATAATTTCGTAAGTTTTTTGGAAAATAGAATTCATACACTTGAATTAACATCCACGTCAAGGGAGAAGGTTCAAAGGTCGTATCACATCAGCGCCGCTGCTACTACTGTTCAATGTGTTCTATGCAATGAAAACCATTTCTTATGTCACCTGCAAAAAATTTGGCAAATTAGATCCTGAAAAAAGAAGTGAGTATGTAAAAGAAAAGCGTTTGTGTTACAACTGCTTGTCAACTGGTCATCCAGGATATTACTGCAAGCAAAAAACATCATGTCGTGTATGTGGTAAACGTCACCATTCACTTCTACATTCTTACAAGAAAAAAGAGGTGACCTTTGATAAAGAAGAAAACAAACATTCACCAGGGTTAAACTCTTTACACACAAATGTAGAAGAAACTGAGAAGGAAGAATCGGATGTATCAATAGCTTCACACTTTACGTCCAATACTAAAAATGTTTTACTGGCTACCGCTTTAATACCGATTAAAAGTGACACAGGATATGTCACTATGTTGAGAGTACTAATTGATCCAGGTTCGCAGGCGTCTTTCATTAGTGAGAGAGCAATACAACTTTTGCAACTCAAAAGAAAAAGGGTACATGGCACTATTTATGGAGTTGGTTCTACCAAAACATCAATAAGTCATGTGGTGTGTTTTGAAGTATTATCAAACTACGAAAAACAATTTAAACTCAATGTTAAAGCGTACGTTTTGTCTACACCATTGACTACAAAGCTACCTTGTAAGACAATAGAACCGATGAACAATTGGACACATTTAAAAGAACTTACTTTAGCTGATCCTCATTTTGCCACACCAGGAAGAATCGATGCGCTGTTAGGAGTTGAAGTATACACAGAAATATTAAAAGGCAATGTTATCAAAGGTCCACCAGGTACTCCAAGTGCACAAGAAACCAGCTTCGGATGGATACTATTTGGAGAAATATCAAATACTTCATCTTCTGAAGACATCATAGTAATGCATCATCATGTTGACGTAGATAACATGTTAAGAAATATGTGGGATATAGAGACTACAGAAAAAAGAAATTTCACAGCGGAAGAAAGATTATGTGAAAACATTTACGCTGCAACACATTCAAGAACAACAGATGGTCGATATATGGTTAAACTACCATTTAAAAATGTTAATTACTTAGAAGAGATAGGAGAAACAAAAGAAATTGCACTTAAAAGATTTTATTTACTAGAAAGAAGGCTAAATCTAAACAAGACGCTCAAACAAGATTATGTAAGAGTAATTGAAGAATACATTAAGTTAGGATATATAGAAGAAATACCACATAAGGAAAGAAATAATCCATCAATATACCTTTCACATCATGCAGTGATAAGAGAAGACAAAGAAACAACACAATGCAGAGTAGTATTTGACGCATCTTGCAAAGGAGCGAACAATAAATCACTGAATGATGAATTACTCGTTGGTCCACAATTACAAGAAGATTTAAGAAGTTTGATAATCAGATGGCGTATGAAGCCAGTATGTTTTATAGCCGATATCCAAAAAATGTATTTACAAATCCTAGTGACGAAAGAAGATACCGATTGTCAAAGAATATTTTGGAGAAAAAGTAACAAAGAAGAACTAAAAATATATCGTTTAAAAAGAGTAACATTTGGGACTTCATCTGCGCCTTATCTTGCGGTTAGGACGCTTGTGCAGCTCTCAAAAGATGAAGAAAAAAATTATCCAGAAGCAGCTAAAGTAATAAGAGAAGATTTTTATGTAGACGATTGTATGAGCGGTGCGATGACAGAACAGGATTGTATTAAACTTGGTCAACAGCTTCAAGCTATATTCAAAAAAGGAGGATTTAAATTACATAAATTCGCATCTAATAACAAAAACTTCTTAAATCAAATCAATTCGGAATTGAGAAGTTCTAAGGCCAGTATTAATATAAAAAGCGACAGCACCATTAAAGCACTCGGTCTAGCATGGAACATGAGTATGGACACTTTTCATTATCAGCTCAATTTGCCGCCGATACCAAAAGAAATAACCAAAAGGAATATCTTGGCAGACATTCAACGCCTTTTTGATCCGTTGGGTTGGCTTGGTGCAAGCATAATTCCAGCTAAAATTTTAATACAAAAACTATGGCTAAAAAACCTTGATTGGGATGATAAGGTAGATGAAGATTTAGAGAAAGAGTGGTTAATATTGAGAAAAAGTTTTAAACAAATAAAAAACGTGGAAATTCCCAGATGGATAGACACAGAATGTGAAGACAGCAAAAACGTAACCCTTCATGGTTTTTGTGATGCTTCAAATAAAGCCTATTGCGCAGTAGTATATTGCAGAATTGAAAATAATAAAGGAGAAATTAAAACGAATATTATTGCCTCGAGAACACGAGTCGCTCCTGTAAAACCACTTTCATTACCTAGGCTTGAGCTTTGTGGGGCAGTTATTTTGGCAAGGTTGTTAACACACATCAGAGAAGCTATGAGATTATCAGCTACCAAAGTGTTTGCTTGGACGGATTCGTCGGTTGTACTCTCATGGTTGTTCGGAGATCCGAACCGTTGGAAACCGTTCGTTAGTAACAGAGTAGTTGAAATATTAGACAATCTTTGCAATACTCAATGGTTTCATGTAAAAACGAATGATAATCCAGCAGATATTGGATCAAGAGGAATGAATTTACAACAACTTATTCAATGTAAACTGTGGTGGGAAGGACCTGCTTGGCTGAAGGAGAAAAACATAGAATACTCAAGACTAAATTTGATACCGACTGATATAGAAAGAAAAAAAAATATTCAGGTGAATTTAAAAATAGAAACAAAAAAACAGAGAATTAAATTAGAAAATTTTGATTCACTACAAGAACTCTTAAAAGTTATAGTTTATTGTTCAAGATTTATTAATAGTAAGAAAAAACCTGACGAAATAAGAAAGAATATTACAACTGAAGAATATGAAAATGCTTTATTAAAATGTGTAAGAATTGTTCAGAAAAGAGAATACGAAGAAGATATAAAAAATATACGAATGAAAGGAAGAGTAAAAAAAGGAAGTAGTTTGAAATCATTAAACCCTTTTCTTGATACTCAAAATATACTTAGGGTGGGCGGAAGACTCCAAAGATCGGAATTAACACAAGAGCAAAAACATCCAATCATACTGAGCTCAAGCAATCATTTGACTTCTTTGTTAATAGCAGATGCACACAAGAAAACCCTACACGGTGGTATTCAACTCATGCTCTGCTATCTTAGGAATAGATTCTGGATCATTCGAGCTAAGAATGCAATTAAATTTTATATACGAAAATGTATAGTATGTGCAAGACAAAGGGCTGCCATAAGGACTCAAATCATGGGTGAACTTCCAAAGGCACGAGTGACTCCAGCCCGACCGTTTCTCCACAGCGGAGTGGACTTTGCTGGTCCATTGCAAATTTTGCTTTCTAAGGGGAGAGGCGCCAAGACAAGCAAAGCATACATCGCCATTTTTGTATGCATGGCCACTAAAGCCATACATTTAGAATTAGTCGGAGACCTCACCGCTGAATCTTTCATAGGAGCCTTTCATAGATTTGTTGCTAGAAGAGGCAAATGTTCGCATATATGGAGTGATCAGGGAAGGAATTTCGTAGGAGCAAATAAAGACTTAGCAGACGCCTGGAAGCAGGCACGTTTAGAAATCCCTGGTTATCTGATAGACACATTAGCTCTCGACGGAACTCAGTGGCATTTCATACCTCCTCATAGCCCCAACTTCGGTGGCTTGTGGGAAGCTGGCGTAAAATCTACGAAATACCACCTTAGAAGAATTATGACGAGAAACTTAACACAAGAAGAAATGACGACAGTGTTATGTCAGATAGAGGCATGCCTTAACTCCCGCCCCTTGGTACCCATCGACACTGAAGACGTAGACGTCATAGACCCATTAACACCGGGTCACTTTTTAATTGGTGAAGCTCCCATATTGCCACCAAGTCCAGACTTACGTGACATCAACGCAAGTAAACTCACACGATGGCAATTTACTCAGAAAATAGTAAGAGATTTCTGGCAACGTTGGCATACAGAATATTTGTCACGACTCCAAGAAAGGACAAAATGGATAAAACGTGAGTCAGAGTATGAAATAGGTGATATAGTTCTCCTCAAAGATGACAACTTGCCACCAGGGAAGTGGCTACTCGGTCGGATTATGGAGAAGTACCCAGGACTGGATGGTATAACCCGAGTATATGGTGTTAAATGTGGCACGAATATATTAAAACGCTCAATTTCCAAATTGTGTGCTTTGCCCATTGAATCTAAATAAATGTATATCGCAATTAGCAATTAATATCTCAAATGTAAAAAAAAAGGTAATCTTAAGTTCTATGTATTTTTCGATTTATAAGTCATACTTTATTGCTCTCATCATGTTTAATTTTACTCATAAGATAGTGAATAGTGATAAGACACACTTTATTGTTTACATTATGTTTAAATTTTTTATAAGATAGTGATAAGTCATACTTTATTGTTTACAATACGTTTAATTTTTTATTTTTAATACAGTGATAAGTCCTTCTATATTGTTTAATGATAATGGTATTATATTTTGGTGCTATGTTAAGTCCATTACCTTTGTTAGCCTCTGAAATTTGTAATATAGTATTAACAATTTTACTTGTAAATTTAATGTTTATTACTTCTTTATAAAGGACAGTCGTCCTTTGGTGGGCGGTATGTCTGTGGCATAGAATTCAATTTAGCGTACGCATGTCTTAGAAGTGAATGTCTTAGGATGTTATACCCATATTATCATTTGTGCACATTATTATAGACAGTTGCAAATAAAACGCATTCAAGAGAGGACGTATTTCATTACTCTATTTAAACCCCAATCAAAAAACAACTCTATTACAAGTACAGTATGATATATGTATAAAATATTTTGTATATATTATATTCTGTTTATTCGAACTACGTTAACTTTTTTTTTCTCATTATTAGTTTATGTTTGTTGCACTAACTCCCACATCACAACAGTTTATCTCTGCTTTGCCTAGTGGTTGACTGGCAGAGAATGCCTTAATGCAGTAAGTCCGCCATATGTACGATTTTATTGTTTTGTGCATATAAGTATAAATAAATAAAAAATGTAATCACAATAAGTATACCACTGTCACTTTTTGAAGTGCAACTCTTTATTTTTTCGTCGCATGTATAAATAAAAAAATCTCTTTATTTCGGACAAACATTCATATATAGTATTTTAGCGTATCAAAATACAAATACAAATACAAGACACAGAGATATTTTTATATAAAATTATGTTAAATAATTGTAAGGTTAGAAAAGCAATTTAAAGTTATCTCTAAGTGGGATAATTTTATAATATTAGTAAGAATAAAAAGTAGAATTAATAATAATTCTCATTTCATACCATTGAGGTAAATTCATAAAATTTAATAAAAACTTTACTTTACGGAGGCTTCACCTTCAAAGATAATATTGAGGTAATTTTCTAAAGAAAGGCTGGCTCAATAAAATTCCACAAAGAAAAATATTAAAGGAAGCTCCTACATAAAAGATGGGCTATTTGTTTTACAGGATTAAACAAAAACGCGTCAGTGGTCTTAGTGGGTATGGTAAAATATATTTTTTTAGAGATAAACTTTAAGTCTCAATTTATGATAATGTTCAAAAATATTGTCGGATCTGTAGCAGTGTCGCTAATTATTTAACTGCAGCGCTAGAGTCGCGAGTTCGAATCCCGCACGGAACAACTGTTCACATGTCCTCTAAGTAATTTTTCCGAGTTTACCGTTACAGTCTATTAAAATCCACTGGTGAACATAGGCCTCCTCCATAGATTGCCTCATGGGGGGGGGGGTATTTGTATATGGTATTATATTTTATATAGAATAGAATTTTTTTTATTCTATTCTATGATACCACTGGTTCGAAAAAAATCCTCTGTCCTGGGAAGAACCAGAAAGAAACCCAGCGGGAATTTTTTTTAATAAATTTTACAATATAAATGATAACAAACTATTTACAAAATTTATTTTAGAAACTGCTTGGAAGCGACCACCTTATTCCCAGGGTTATTATCAACCATGTATTGATTTATATTGTAATAACCCTTTTTATACAGTTTCAACAAGTTTAACAAAAATATTTAAACTTGGTAATAGAGAGAGCCTGTACACTTTCCGGGACCACATACATACCCTTCGGTAAATTGTACAGAAGTCCGAGGAGTACAATTTGCCACTATGTCTGGCGTATGTGGACTATGAGAAAGCCTTTGATTCCGTCAAAATTTGGGCGGTGCTGCAGTCCCTTCAGCGCTGCCAAGTTGACTGTCGGTATATCGAAGTGCTGAAGTGTTTGTACAGTAGAGCTACGATGGCTGTCCTAGTACAGAACCAAAGTACGAAAACTGTCCAACTGCAGAGAGGTGTAAGTTGAGTCGCATTTTTACTACCGGTTAGTGCAGTCGCTTCATAATGACGTGACGGCTCTAATGCCGAACCTACAGTATTTTTGTAGCGTAAGCATACCTACTGCGCAAAAATAAATCGAAATGGCGTGTCAAACTAAATGCTCCGAAACCGTCGTAATCCACGAGTTCCTGGCCTTTGTTCAACAAAAATTGGACGTCATGGACCAGGTGTCTCTGGAACAGGTACTCATGACAAGCTTCACCGAGGACGAGATCATCCAAGCGAAGAAGGTGTTAGCAGATTCAGCCGTGACCCAAATCCGTCTTATCACACGTCACAGGGATGGACGCGGTAAGAAAGACCTGCAAGACATCTTCAGGCTATTCAATGAGACCGACCCTTATGACATCCCAACTTTCGTCGCGCGTGATCTCAATAAGCTGCCTCCCGTGACGTTCGATCACGTAGACGTCACCAGATTGTTGAAAGACATCACCACGTTGAGAGCCGATGTTACCGACATCCGTTCCAAATTTGAGGAATGGGAACGAGCCGCAACAGAGCTGAGAAACCAAGTCAATATGTTGCACAACATAATTGCAACATCTGCAAATTCACCGCCGTCGCAGAATGTAAATACGACACGCGGTAACCGGGATAGTAGTCATATTTCACCGATGATTGCGACTCCGTCACGCGATACAGTCTGTCAGCGGGTTGATGACCGAGAAACTAGGGCGACCTCGGTCGTCATTGCATCACCACCTCAACCCTTGACTGAACCCATTGGTACTCCTCCGCCGAAGCCAACCTCAAAACAAGGGAAGACGTTTGCGGATGTTGCCCGAAAATCTTTACAACCGGCACCCTCTTGTGGTCGAAAGCGGAAGAATGTGGAAATAAAATCAGTTCCAGTGGTGACCCAAGACAAGATTGATAAGGACGGGTTTACTCTTGTTGAGAAGAGACGTCGTTCGCGACCCGTCTGTAACCAGCGTGGGACCGCCAAGATAAACTCGAGTACAACTCTGCGTGCTGTGGAGCCAACTATACAACTCTACATCTCCCGTTTGGACAAAAGTACGTCGGGAGAAGACGTCCTGCGTTTCGTGGAAGAACGAAGCCGATGCCGCATTGAGGATCCGATCTCTTTACATTTGCAGCGTCTGGAGTCTAATAGGTCAACGAACTTCAAATACTACGTACTCCAGGTTCCTGCAAAACATAAAGAGACATTCCTCGCTTCCGATTTCTGGCCCTCTGGGGTAGTGTTTCGCCGATACAGGGACGCGCCAAAGAAAAAAGTTCCCTAGATAGTGTTATGTCTATATTTTATATATATTTTTAGGTTAAGGTATATATTGCTATGGGCCAATGTTCTTAATTTTTAAGTCCTTGATGCCTGAAATAAAGTTATTGTATTGTATTGTATTGTAAGACAGGGTGACGTTATATCCCCGAAACTCTTCACCGCTGCATTGGAAGACGTTTTCAAGCTACTGGACTGGAAAGAATACGGTATTAACATCAATGGCGAGTACATCGCTCACCTTCAATTTGCCGACGATAGTCCTTAGGCAGAATCGCTGAATGACCTAAGCACTATGCGCAATTACCTCAATAGTGCCTCCCAACGGATAGGTCTTAAGATGAACATGGACAAAACAAAAATCATGTTTAACGTCCATGTCACAACTATGCCGGTAGTTGTTGGGAGCACTAAGCTCGAAGTTGTTGACGAGTATGTTTACCTTGGACAAATAGTCCGACTAGGTAAGTCCAACTTCGACCGAGAGGTCAATCGACGGATTCAACTCGGCTAGGGAGCGTTCGGGAAACTACGACACATCTTCTCGTTAGACATACTTCAAAACCTGAAAACGAAATTGTACAACCAGTGCGTGTTGCCAGTGATGATTTACGGATCTGAGACGTGGTCCTTCACTGCTGGCCGTAAGAGGAAGCTCAAGGTCGCTCAGCGAGCTATGGAGAGGGCTATGCTCGAGGTGTCTCTGCGTGATAAACTTAGGAATGAGGATATCCGCAGTAGAACCAGAGTGACCGACATAGCCCAACGTATTAGTAGCTGAAGTGGCAATGGGCCGGCCATATAGCATGAAGAAGCGACAACCGATGGGGAAAAAGTTTCTCGAGTGGCAGCCTCATACCGGTAGGCGAAGTGTAGGGTGACCCCCCACTAGATGGAGTGACGAACAGGTGAGACATGCAGGAAGTCGATGGATGCAGGTGGCTCAGGACCGTGCTTTGTGGCATTCCTTGGGGAAGGCCTATGTTCAGCAGTGGACGTGTGAAGGGCTGTAATGATGATGATGATGATGTTGATGATGATTTTCGTAATTTTATTAAAATTGCTTTGTTAAAATAATGGCAGTACATCACGCGGAATTTATAAATGCTACCTTATAAGTTTTTTATTATGAGAGCATAGTGTACTTAAAAAAAATGTATTTTCAAACATCCATTGCTCGAGTAATTAGAAAAATAATTAATTTCTTTACCAAGTCCTAAAGAACCGACTACAGATTCTACACAATTCCTAATTTCACAATGTTGCTCTGGGCTACGGAGACGTAGGCGTATTTAGTTAAAATAATGTTTCAAGTAAAACAGATATTCTCATTTGATTTTAAATAGAAATTGATATCCTTTTGTGTACGCTGCAATTTATTATCATGACTATTTTTAAATATAATCAAGAGTGACAAGTGAGCACACAGTCCACCTGACGACTTTAGTAAAGTAAGTCGAACTTTGATATATAATTAAAATACAGATGTGTTAATAACTCTGTTGGTTTGCCTCGTCTCCAGTAAAATAGTCACGGGATTTCATCATTCAGCATGTGAAATACAGCAAATATTGTTGATAGCTTACACGTATAGTCTGAAGGAATTAATTTAAAAGTATGGCTTACTATTTATATTTATATGACTGCCAATTAATATTATCTATACATTAAATAAACAAAAAAAAGAAGATACGGCACGTAGCCGTAAAAAATGGGCAGGAACCTGATGCATTATCATTTTTTTGCGGTCAGCACCATCATTTATAACGTGTTTTATCGTCATTCTAACATAATATGTCCTGCACTACTTTCCGATATGACTTATTATTTCTGTTTTCTTATTTTGTATGGGGATATTTGTGTTCTTAATACTCGTAGTCCATTTTTATATTATAGAATATGTAATAAAAATCCAGTCTGACACAACAATTTAAAATGGGGAAATTTCAACGGCCATACATGCAGTGTAGGCCATCTGGTAAAAATAGCGCAACATGTTCAAAGGTGCAATGCGATTATTTTAAATTGCTAACTAATACTATCAGCGTAAAATAACAGCATGATGATGCTGTGTTTCGGATGGCGAGTGTAGACAACTGGAGTCACCATTTACTGGAAACAAGGCATTCCGTCTTAGTCCCCAGGGGTAACAACGTGCCTGCATTTTGATTCTTAATCGAGGATATATGTAGATGTCTATGTGCCACAGCATATACTTACCACCAGGTAAAATGTGTACTCGTTTGTCACTCATATTCTATAAAAAAAAATAGTTAAAAATATATGTCTTAAATACAGATAACAATTTTATATTCATTACTTATAAATTTTTTAATGTAGATAAGTTACCTATATGACCCTTTTGGATCGGAGAGGGTTTTTTTACAACATATTATTGTATACATATTAAGAGGTACCATACACCATAATTATGTTTAATGTCAAAATAACTTTGCATAACTTATCATGAATAGTTTTGTGAAAATGATTTATTACAAAATAATACAATAAAAAATCTTTAATCTGATAAAATAATGCGACTATACAATTTTCATGTTACTTTTTGAGATATTTATAAAATTGAAGAATCTTGAAGTAGTACTCAGAATCCTCAATGCAATACCTTTGAGTGATTTTCCACTTGCTAATATCAAGAATTTTTGAATTTCACAATGGATAGCAGTTTTGCGGAATCACCTTCGTAAAATCATAAAAGCCATATGCTCACTTCTGTGCTGAAATAAAACTTTCATGTTACTAAATCATATAATGAAATTAAATATAAAATGTAAATATTCCCCTACATTCATTTACAGTCAAGAACGAGGAAAAATTACAAAAGTACACGAAAGTTTTATTTGATGTCTTCAAGTGTGACTTATTAGTTATTGAATAAACTTACATATTTACATACATAAACACTCACGTCTGTCACTCAGAGGGGTAGGCAGACACTATGGACTTCCATTAGGCACGATCCTGACACACTTCTCTCGCTTCCTCCACATCCATATACCTACGCATACACGCTCATCGGTTAAATGTACTCTTGATTTGGCCCATTTTCAACATATTGGCAATTTGGTCGATAAACTTTCGCCTAGGGCGTCCCTTCCCGACCCTGCCGTTCACCTCTGCAACGTAAATTTGCTTTATCACTCTTTCCTCATTCATTCTTTCTACATGCCCAAACCACTGAAGCATTCTCTTCTTAATCCTGGTCACAACATCATCTTTCGAGCCACACTTTTCTCTTATCACACAATTTCTCACTCTGTCATTCAGATTCATCCCTAACATACTCCCAATGATCTCATTTCTACAGCATTTATTCTACTCTCGTGCTTCTTCTGCCACACTCAACTTTCACTACCATACATTAAAGTAGGGACTAACACAGCACACTTCTTCCCACAATAGGGTGTAGAGCCCCATTCACTCTATTACCTGCGTTCACTCGTCGTTCTATATCCTTATCATATCTACCATCCCTGCTGAATACACATCCCAAATACACAATCCCCTTCTATTCTTATTTCACATATCATTTAAATTTTTCTCTTTCAAAAACCATAACTTTCGTCTTACTTGCATTCACTTTCATTCCCTTTTCTTTTACTGTCCTGTTCATTAATGTAACTATCATTTGCAATTCGGCCGCTGACGACGCTAGTATGACTTGATCATCGGCGTACAAAAGGCATTTGACGGTTAACTCAACCATTCTTAACCCGCATTCTTCTACTTTCAAATTTTCCAAACAACTGTCCATAAATAGGTTGAACAGCCACGGGGAAGCCACCCAGCCCTGTCTGACACTTTTATGGATGCCAAACCAGTCCGAGTAGGCCCCGTTGATCCTGACACAAGCACTAGAGTCCCTATACAGAGACTTCAATGCCTTTATCAACCCAGCGCTCAACCCAAATGAGTTCAGTGTTTGCCTTAACACATTCCTGTCCACTCTGTCATAAACCTTTTCCAAGTCCACGAACGCACAAAAATCTTTTTGGTTTTTGGCCAAAAACTTCTCCGTGACCATGCGCATGGAAAAGACCTGATCCATACATCCCATTCCCTTTCTAAATCCCGCTTGCACATCCCAAATTTTTTCATCAGTTTCTTTCATAACTTTTTCAATTAATATCTTAGCATACAGTTTTCCCACAATGCTAAAAAGGCTGATACCACGGTAGTTTTTACAGTCCTGCTGTGATCCTCTTCCCTTCTATATTGGGACTATTACGGCTTTGCACCAGTCTCCTGGTCCCCGCTTAAGTTACCAACATAAATTAAACAAGGTGCACAGCAGGTCTGCCACCACTCCTTCACCAGTCCTCAGCATTTCGACAGATACTCTATCATATCCGGCTGCATTATCTGCTTTCATACTTTTCATTGCTTTCATTATTTCATTTATACTTGTGTCTCTATCTATTTTCTCTTCTTTCGGAATTTCTATTTCATTTAATTCAAACGTCTGATCACTCATAAACACGCATTCAAATTATTTCTTCCATCTCCTTAAACTCAAAGCTTCGTCATTCAGAATACAGCCATTCTGGTCTCGTATAGTATTCATTTTAAGCTGATTTGAATGTTCCCTGGCTGTTCTTACGAGTTTCCAGAACATTTTAATGTTTGCCTGGAAGTTATCCTATATACTATATAATAAACTTGTGTTTTACGAAATAAAGTTTCTTTGAGTATTGTTTTATTTTTACTGAGCCCTCATTTTATTATACGTTTAATCCGGTTAATGTTTCGTTTTTTTAAAGAAAATATTGAAGGTGAGAACCAGAAAATTATGTTTATTTAAAAATAAAATAACACTTACTCAAACGATAAAGGACAGAAATAATTTTGTGACTCTTTTGTGATCATATTATTTAATATCAATATGTACATGTATCGCGCCTAATTTGATTCTGTAATATAAAATATTAATTAAATATTAAGTGTGTACGTGCTATATATTATTTTACCTAGGCATTTGTTTTTTTAGTTACCTTGACGGAATGTTAAATCAGATAAATTCTAATGGACTTAAATATGAATGACAGACTTTTCATTCTACAGGGCAACTAGAATTTATTATTCAAAACAGATTCCTGATTAAACGTGATCTTTGTGAGTCATGTTGACATTTACTTAATCTATCTCCATCTACAGCAATAAAATTTTAAAGGAACGATTTCTGTACACTGATATTATATTTAACTTTAATTGAGGTATGATTTCCTATCGATAGAGATCCCAAAACAACAACAATTTTTGATAGCATTGTCTTTCTATTTTTCTCTCTGAATACGCATCACACAAAAACCAAAGAATGGATTCAGATGGGACTTTCAGTATAATATTATGTACATGTCAATCGTTAGCATAAATACATTATATCATCATGCTATCCATGTGTTCAGATATAACAGTATTTAGTTAAATCTGACTTTATCTTTTTTCTCATCGACCAATAATTTTCTAAGCCTCTGAATCTCCTTATCGAAAAACTATGTCACATTTCATATCGGAAATAAGTAAACGGAGATTTCTTTGTTCAATGACTTTTTATTTTATACGAGTGGAAACAATTTATAATTATCGTCACAATTCATAGACGGAACTCAAAAAGACTATTATGATTATTCAAAAAGTAATCTACAAACTTATTGTCACATACATTTTTTTATAGGTTAAGTGTGACAAGCGAGCACACAGTTCACCTGATGTTAAGTGGTTACAGTGGCTCATATACATCGACATCTATCCTCGTTTCCGAATCAAAATGCAGATGCGTTGTCACCCGTAAGGACTAAGATGGAATGCCTTTTTTCCCAGTAATAAGAGTCTCCGGTTCTCTACACGCAGCATACGAAACACAGCAGCATTAAGCTGCTATTTTACGCTGGTACTCTGTGAGAGCGTGATCCTTCCCTGGTCGAGCCGACGCATTCGTGCTACAATTATACAATTAGTATAGCTGCAGCATGGCTCTACCACGTATGTCACATACGTATGCGCGGATCGGTGTTTTAAGCCCTATTTCCATTCCTGATGAACATAGACCTCCCTCATAGATTTCTTTTTAGAGGGAATTTAACCAAAGTTGCCCCTTTTAGTTAATGTTAATTTTTTAATATCTTGAGTTATTATAATAAAGATGCTGCTGCCCATATTCTACCACAGTTTCCTTTTCGCCTCTTACTACGGGACGACATAAGTAGTGTATATTCCTACACCACCATAGCTTAGCTTAAAATTTTTATTTAACATAGTTTAAAAGGCATCATTATCAGTGAAATAAAGTATCCGGATCAAATGGTGAGGGATACCATACGAAACACGGCATCGTTTTGCAGCTATCTTACGCTGGTATCCTATGCAAGCGTGATCATTCCCCGATCGAGATGAATGGTACTTGTAGCAGACATAATAAGCTGAATCGAGACCCTACCATATTAAAACACCTGTTACGTTAAATATCTTTTTCTTATAATAACTTTCTTTGTACATAATATTTTGGCATTTATTTACTGCACATTTATCTTTATTCATAATATTAGACATAATAATATTCAATATACAGGGATATGTTCTCAAAGACTAGCCAAATTTGATAATTACTGAAATTAGGGTGTTTTTTGGTTTCAATAGCCTCGCGAATCATCCTTGGAAGGAATTGGTGTTCTTTAGCGAGGATTTGTGGTCTACCAAATCTAATGTAGTGACGGGGACGATCCTGTACGTGTTCACAGACTGCAGACTTCCCGGAGAGTCGATTCTTCACATCAGTTTGTCCTATATAAGAGAGACCACATTCACAATCAAGCTTGTACACTCCTGCATATTGCCCCCCCGTGAACATGGGTGCTGGAAAGTGCTCGAAACTTCGGGAATATAAAATAAGGTAATATACGCGATAAAATCCGTAAAATTAGTTTTATTGAAATGTGTAGTGTTCGCGTAAATATAAGAAATCATTATGTAAAGGCAGATTTAACTTTTGTTGTTATGATGACGTTGTTACGACAGTAAAGTTTCTACGTCGTCTAAATGTATTTATGAAATTACTTTTAATGGTCTCATGACACAACGATATTGTGATATTATACTACGTTTTAATTAAATTTGATCTTTCAGAACAATGAAGTGTGGGCAGAAATGTTCATACTTCACTTTGGTATGAGGTTAAATATTTGAATATTTAATTTGTTGTAAAAGTGTAGAGATTAATGTTTCTTTCTGAAATAATAATATTATTTTATATAGATTTGCTTATTCTTAAAAGTATAAGATAAAAAAAATTAATAATACAACACTGAGGTATATTATTTTGTGTAGATACATGCATTAGAAACTGAAAAACGTTAAATTAAAACGCATCCTTTGAATGCTGATGACAATGTGTGACGACCTACGTAACAAATAATAATTGATCTCAGTTCCAACTAGTGACATCCTCCCTTCTCCTTCCATACGGTCTCCCGGTCGGAAATGCACTGTACTGCTAGATCTTGCCATTGCTCTTTGGCTAAGGATAGAAGAGTAAGCCCTTTTTCACACGAAATGACGCTCCTGTAGAATGGATCATCCGATCTCGCCAGAAAGTACTTATGGAGGCTGCACACTTAGCGATGCATGGTGAGAGCGCTCATAAAGCCGCGTCCACCATGTTTCTGCGGCAAGTATAGACTCATTACTGACAATCTCGGCTGGTGCATCGTGTGGGACGTCATAACAGTGCAGACTTTTCTATCCAGAGCGTTAATTTCGGTCTGCGTTCACCTGAGTATAGTAAAGTAAAGTGAAGTTGCAGCCTATATACGTCCCACTGCTGGGCACAGGCCTCCTCTCATTTTTGAGAAGGTTTTAGGGCAAGTAAATGTCCGCCGCGCTGCCTCAATGCGTGTTGGCGAACTTCACATGTCTTTGAAATATTTTTTTTTCTCACACATGCAGGTTTCCTCACGATGTTTTCCTTCACCGCCGAGCACGTGGTAAATCAGCACTTAAAATTGCAACTAACAATTTCATTGTTGCCGGTGGGGATTGAACCCGGGTTACTCGAGTACTGTGAAGCTTACAGCGAGCGCTAACCATCTGAGCTACCACGGCTCTATGAGTATGCCGAAGGTATTTATTTATATGAGGACAGGCATGACCCAAGCGTTATATGCGTGTGTCTTATTCACGCCCGACAATAGACAGTTAAGCACTTTTGTCAAGCGTGCATAAAACACATCGCAAACTAACTATTTCATGACCACTACATCGATATTTATGTTCTGTGACATACCCATGTATTGGTATGTTTCAGCCTCGGTTAGGGTCTTTATATTGCTGGGTTTAGATAAGTCTATGCCCTTAGAGTTAACAAACCTACCCCTTTCGACGTGGAGGACCGCATACATATCCGTCCCCAGCTTCATTCTAATGGAATTGCTAAAATCTCAAGTAATGTTTAGCAATTCCCTAAGATGGGAGCGACTGGAGGCGAATAACTTGAGATCATCCATATAGAAAAGGTGGGTCACTTTTGTACCTCCTTTCCGAAGCTGAAACCCCCTCCTGGAATCCTCCAGTAAGATACTGAGAGGGTTTAGAGAGAGGCAGAACCAGATTAGACTCAGACAATCGCCCTGGAAAATACCTCTTCTTATCCTTATGTGCTTTTCCGCAGTCGTCATCCGCTTGCCTAGATGACAAAGGACTGTACTCCACTGTACTCCACTGCCCCATGCACTGCCCGAGGAAATCTCTAACTGTACAGTAAACCTTGTACAGCTCGAGGACCCTCTTTTTATTATTATTATAGTTGTAATTTAGACAAAGAAAGCACTAGCCTCCTATTGATATGATAATGGTCGTGTAGGTATTAGTTAATCACGTTTTATGGGATCTAAACAGGGTCTAAATAATGTACCATAAAAATAAAAAAATAAATTATATTTATTTGTGAAAATTTCTGTAATGTGAGTAGAAATAAGTAATTAATGTTTCAGGATTATTATAATATGTGTTAATAAAATCAGTGCTGTGTTAAAAGTACCTAAATTTGTGCTTAAAATAGTAAAATAATAATAGATTTGTATTAGAAAATTAAAGTCGAATTAAAGTGTAAAATACCTTTAAATTGTGAATTAAACTTTTGTATTAGTTAAGATATTCATGTTTGTTAATAAAAATTGTTAGTTTAACCATGTGTGTTAAATATTTAAGATTTCTAACTTTAAAAATGTTCTGTAAAATAGGTATATTTTGTTGAATATCTTAATATAATTTTATGTGATAACGATGTAATCTATATAATAATAAGACTGTTACGGCCTACGGCTGTTCCTACAAAGGTTCAATCTTCGGGGCCCATTAGCGAAGAGGCAACGAACAGATGCAGGTCGGGCTTCGATATGGCCGCGTGGAATTTCTCTAATTAAAATAAACTATATGGGAGCAAACTAGAAAGCAAAAGTACTTACCTGTATCAGAAGCCAACTTCGCTCCAAGGCTTGGGCAGGCCGTGAGTGTGTGTAATGGTAGATAGAGAGGCGTGTACAATAATGTGTGAATGTGTGGGGCCTTGGCAAACATAGGCGACCAGTAGCGGCCTTGTTCCAGGCTGCTCCAAAATGCTGCATCGCTCCAGACAGCTCCAGCGCCGGACCACTTCTTTCTTCACTGTCACTGTTTCAGTCTCTTAGCTTCATTGTACGTTTAACTAACTTCACTTCGCCTAATTCCACACTCATCGCAGAATCGAACACGTGATGCCCGACACGGCAACGGACAGTAATTCAAAGTTCAATGTTCAGTGTCCCGGAATCACTTATCACAAATTATAACGATATCCTGACAATTAACCGGGAGAAGCTCACAAACAAGGAATGCGCGGCTCGAATCCTAGATCGTATATCTCCTCCACGCGTGTACACTATTCCGCACTCTCGCACGAGTTAACTATCGCACAATTCACATGTCTACGTGACGAAGAAACACGCGCCCAAAATTCAGATTCTAGACCCTAATTTAACAAAACCCGGTCTCGCGCAAACTTCTGCAGCGCTAGCTGAAAAACACGGCTTAAACCGGTCGCTGCTAGCAAAGTTATTCTCACTTACTGTCTCGCCCGACAGCGCCAAGACACTGGGAAGCTCCCTTCCGCTGCCCCCTCCCCGACACACGCGTGACACCTGGTACGATCGGGCGATTGGCAAAGTCGAACGTGATTGGATGACGTTAAACATGACCAAATTTAGGCGTAAACAAAGACTTTATATATGGTTCATATAAACCATATGTTTTATAAAAATAAAGAAATAGGATAAAATATAAGGTTGCAATGGTGAAAATCCATGTTAAGGTATGTCGAAAGGGCGCGCGGTGCGCTGTTTTCCTTCACGTATAGTTCGCGACTAGGATAGTAAACTTGTAATTTGAAAATTTGTTAGATCACCCACGCTGCTCCGGCCTGGTATGCACTCTTGAGCGAACGGCAGAGGCAGCGGCTGCAGGCCCAGCACAACCTATCAATACGGACCATCGTCGGTACAGGTCGCTACGTCCAAAATGACGTCATCGAGGCAAATCTGAAGATGGAAAGCAACTACAAATTAGTTGCTCAGCTGACGCGTGGCATGTTTGATCGCGCTGACAATGGGCCACATGACCACCTAAATATCTTCGCACCATTACATGCTCCAACCCCGGACGGGCGACCTCTAGAAATTAGAGAGTCGAGTAACAACCTTCAATACCGCAGATAGGCCAACTTTGACATCTTTTTCAAACCAACGCCAGAACGGCTCCCACGACGGGTACATAGTTATGTACCGCGAGAAGATTCCGGGCAATGGGGTATGCCCCGCGGCCCGAGACCTGCTGTGTGCTAAATAGCATACACGCGGAAGACAACGTACGTTGGAATTTTGTTCGAGACCAGCCACCAGTTTTATAGTTTAAAGCAAGAAAGAAGAAGGAAATAGGGAAGTGATAGGAAAGTGGTAAAAGTTTCAACGTTGCACTTTTATGGGGAAATTGCGCAGATAAAATTACTGTTTAATTTCCTACTACACCTTCCAAATAAGTTGAAGATACAGTCCACTCCAGGGTACAGGTACCTCTCTAAAGGGACCCGTAATCTTAGTAGTCTAACCTTTCTTTTAAGAGAGGGCAACAGACGTTCTTGTGTGACACTCTTTAAAAGGGCCACGTCGAACCCAACGTGGTGTGATTTCAGTTGCAAGGAGTAGAACGTCTATGATTGATTAACCCTTGTCTTTTGGACCCTTTCAGTTGTTGTATAAGAGATTACCAATTTTATCGTTTAAAATATATCTTCAAGTTCAAGTACATCAAGTTTAAATTTTGAAATATATTTTATTTATTTTCAGAAAATTAAAACCCGCTTAGAAATGAGAGGAGGCCTGTGCCCAGCAACAATTAAATATGACTAACTTCACTCGTCATAATTTAATAAAACCAATTTATTCTGTGATATAACTTAAATAATCTAGTGCTTAGTAACTATAATTTAACTAGTGTTACAAATAGCCAGGATAGTTTTCTAATGATGAGTTTTAATAAATTTATTTACTAAAATTTGTATTGTTGTTTAATTATTTAGTTAATGACATCTTGTACTCATACGTGTGCTCCGCGCGAAAGTCGCAACGAACTGATTGAAATTGCCCCAATTGCGCTACACACGCGACAGCGGCAGGGCCGATCTAGGGAGCAAGGAAGATCTTGCGCTCCTACCGCCCTGCCGCAGGGCCGACTTAAAAATTGCCCCTGCTTGCCTACACACATCACAATTAAGGAGGAAATTAAGTGTCATACCCACTCCTACACCCTAGATTGCCCCTGCGGCAAGCATGTCTGTAGGCGCCTTTAAGCCGGCTACTGACATGCCTGCCGCAGGGGCAATCTAGGGAGCACAGCGATCGGAGCGATATCAAAGGTCGCAGGGCCGACTTAAAAAATTGCCCCTGCTTGCCTACACACATCACAATTAAGGAGGCAATTAAGGGTCATCCCCACTCTTACTCCCTAGATTGCCCCTGCGGCAGGCAGGTCAGTAGCCATCTTTAGTCCGGTTATACTAAGCTACGCCTTGGCTCTACCACTTACAAAACCACGGACCTCGGACAATTAATAAAATTACATTAAAGTGGTATCCAAATTAAAATTCAATTAAGAAATAATTTTATAGTAATGAAAGTATTTTTATGCAGAAAGATTTAAAATATATTTTTCATATCCTATGAACAAAAATTATGCATTTGTTAATATATCATAACAAATCACTCAATATTTTCACCCATATGGGTAGGCAGAGACTACGCACTTTCATTTGGTACAATACTGACACAGCTTTCTCACCTCCTTCACGTCCATATGTACGCATACATGTTCGCCGGTTAATTTGGCTCATTCTCAATATTCCGACAATTTGGTTAAAATTGTTTAGAGCATCCATTGCTGGCTCTGCAATTTACTTCATTATGATATGTTATCTATTTTTCATAGCCATCTTACAGCCCATATACGTACTTACTGCACAGGTCTCTGCAAAAAACAGTAGATCAGAAGGGAATTTGGGTTTTCTCTGCTCTATATTGGTACTGTTTACGAGGCCCAATGTGTATTGATAGACTTCTCACGTACTTGAAATAAAATATATATTTTGATGTTAAATTATTTTTGATTAGTAATTTAATTTAGCGCGTAAAATAGTGACTCCAGTATGTAAAGATATCAAACTTAGATCACTAGCTAAATCTTTAAAATATAACTAGTAAATTTTTCCAGGTATTTGTCGTATATCGCCTAGACATTTTACATTGTACTGTATGAATTGTACATTGAAAAACATCTAAATATTGAAATATTATTCCTAGGTCATAGATATACTTTTTACGAGAAGGATTCGAACCTGCGGCCCACAACGCCATAGCCACTATATAAAATACTTGGCCACTGTGCTACAGAGTCATTAATATGATTTTAATATATTAATGACTCTGTAGCACAGTGTCATTAATAGTAGTAGAGCAAATATAACAGTGGTAGAGCCAAGCGGCAGCTTTTGCTGTCGCACGGATGGGCCGGCTCGAACCGGGGTGGTACCACGACCTCACAGAATACCAGCGTGAAGTAGAGGTTTACCTCTGCGTTTCGCTTGGTGAGTGCAGGTGGCCGGAGGCCCTTTTTACTGGAAATGAGGCATTCCATCTTAGTCCTCACGGGTGACAACGCATCTTCATTTTGATTTGTAATAGAGGATAGATGTAGATGTCTATGGGTCGCAGCAACCACTTACCATCAGGTGGACTGTGTGCTCGTTTGTCACCGTTATCCTATAAAAAAAAATATAAACCACATTCTGGTTAATTCCTGTTCCAATGTTCATATTGAAGCAAAAAGACGTCACATTTTATTACAGAAAACGGTTTACCAAAAGAATCTTACGTTAATTTTATGTTTAGAGACGCGTTTTATGCTTTTCTAGTGGAAAATTTTATTACAACATTGTTCCCAGGACTGCTTTGTATAAAATAAAACATATTTTAAATTATTTTGTTTAGTATCTTTATTACGTATTGCATTCTTGGTATTATGGTGGTATTGTTATTTTAAATAAAAAAACCTAATTATAACATTATGTTGATTCCAATACATTAATCAATAATATTAGAATAAGTGGTTACTAGTAAACAAAGAAGGCATTTTGCAGTGTTCTTTGTAACTATGAAAGCATTCGTCTACTTTTTGAGTTGCCTGCAGGGCTGTAGTGGTAGTTACCATCTCAGATGGTACTATTACGAGCTTGGGGTTCGAGACAATTAAAAACTGCCGATTGAATTACCAAAATTCACTATTTAATTACCAACACTAATTACAACTTAAAATCACATTAATAATAAAACACAGTTTGCCGATATTTCGCTTCGACGTATTCTCTTGTATCGCCAATTCAATACTGCCCCAGTCGTGATCTATACCGGCCTATATAAGGCCTCAGATAGTTTCCAGAACCTTCTACTGTAGCGACATCTAGAATGTTCGAGTACATATCGGTCCCGACATTTCTGGAAGGATCTCGACTCTCCTAGTTCTGCTACTCGACACTAGAGGGCGCTAGTGTAACTAGTGTTGCCATGTACAAGGCGCGCAACAGTACTTAACATCAGATGGACTGCTAGCTAATTTTTCATTTTAAATTCAACATAATAGATAGTTATTGAATAGAACTAACTTCACAGATACATTACGTTGAATTGAACTTTTAAGTATACGCGTTGTTTTTGGTAACATACGTCTAAGTCTACGCGTCTGTAAGTCACGCGTGGGGTCTAGAACTATACCTAACAAAACATAAGTATGTTTATAAATAATTATTGGAAATAACTTACATATTAATATATTAACGCAATAAAAGCCACAAGTTTGTTATTTAAACTGTTTATTGTGCCTATAATAATCAGTATTATAAGTAAGTTTTAAGTATTTTGTAAAGGACATGTCTTTTTGGTTTTTATTTTTAAGGCATTGATTAAATGATATAAAATCAACTAAAAACTTAACTTCTAATTGAGCTTCTTGTTTTTTAACAGAATAGGAACATAAAATCTAATAAAAATTATTAAAAAAAACTAATCAGAATTAAAAAGATGGTAGCGCATATCATGTTTTTTTACTTATTATAAGCCAGTGCTTGACCACAACCCCACCTGGTGGTAAGCGATGATGCAGCCTTAGATGGTTAATCCCACTGTTTTAGGCTAAAACAAGCCTGTTTACTCTTGCCTTGAAGACGCACAGATTTTATTCGGACGGAAATATTATTCCACTCCTTTGCTGTACACATTACAAAAGGCGAAGCAAATCGGTTGGTTCTAATGCGTTAAATATCGACAACAAAGGGGTGAAGACCCGCCGACCGCCTGGTTGTCCTATGGTGAAAAGGATAGGGAGGAATTAAAGCGTGTAATTCCTGCGCACACTCACCGAAATGCATCCTATAGAACACCGAGAGACTGGCTACTCTGTGCCTGTGCTCAGCAAGTGGTGTCAGCTCTGCAGCTCACAAGATTGATTTCAATCAAAACAAGGGCACTAATGAACCTCTTAGCATGTCTTTCCAATGAGTGTAACGCTGCCAGGTGGTATTTTGCAGCAACAGCCCATATGTGACCGCACTTGCGCTTTATATAAGGTAAGAAGCTGCCCCGGTGTGAAGTACCACCGCACTCTTGCAAGGACACAAAGTTTTCTTGCGGCTGCTTTGGCTATAGTCTCAATGAACTCCCCATAATTAAGGTTCAGAGAAAATTCAACTCCTAACAACTGAATTTGGTCAGTGTACTCCAAGGACACATTCCGAAAAGTAGGAGCCAGGGTAAGTGCGTTCCTTTTAGTGGTGAAAAGACGCGCTTGTGTTTTGGAGGCGTTATATCCCACGAGATTGGCATCGCCCCATTCGGGGAGTGTCTGTAGTGTGAGATTCACACGCTCAACCACAGCCTCTCTTTCAGACTAGATTTGATCGTGACTGGCCTGGGCACTTGGTTGATATCTCTCCACAACTGTGCTGTCATCTGTATAGCCGACATATATAGATACCGGGAATGAGCAGATCATTTATTTGCAGCAGGAAGAGTGTTGCGGAGAGAAAGGACGCTTGAGGAACACCGGCGTTTGTCGCCACAGTATCGGATGAGCAGCTATCGGCGACGATCCGGTCATAGTATAAAGACAGGGAAGTAGGCTGTCTCCGGCCCATTCCGCGATATAATTGCCTACTGTCTCAGGGTTGTCATTGTCACCAAATCATTAGTTTAAAGCCCGGCCCTTGCCAAAAATAATACATCTCTGTATAACTAATTCAGTGATCATTAGTCGATAAAGTTCAACAATGGTTTTCCTAACAAATACAGAAATGTATTAAGATTCAGAGCAGTATTATTTATAATAAAAGGGATAAAATAAACCGGCGGGGCGGTGTGTGAGCTCGTGTTTAAATTATTTACTTAGTATATTCTAGTTATTTTTTATTTTTAATAGGCATAATATAGTATTTGCACACATAAAGGAAAATATTAATTTTTATTTTTAATTAATACAAGCATATATATATTGAATCACACATTTATTACAAAATTACAAATTAGCTACAGAAAAATACTTTCTTCGGTTTCGACTATTACGAAACGACTTGTTATTAAACTTTAATGTGTAATATATCCGCATCCTTATAAATAACTTTTGCAAATATAATTAATTACGATTTTATAACAACTAATACAACAAAAATATGTAAATGTATGTAAAAAAGCCGTAACGCGCGAACCTCGTGCGGTGTTAGCCCAGACTGGCGTAGGGAGAAACATTCCGAGATTGTGTTTAAGTGTGCGTGCGGCGCCCATAGATACTATGGCGCACACATACAAGCCGCGCGCAGTGCGTTTGTTTGAAGATAACGTACTTCCCTGTCTTTATACTATGATCCGGTAAACGTCTTCAAAATTAGTTAATAGCATACTTAAAATGATATTGTATTTAACTAAAATTAACGATTCTTCCTTTATAATCTTTATATTTATTTACAAAACGTTAACCCCACTCTAGGATTTTTTACTGTATTTTCGAAGCAGTTTACAAACATAAATTGCACAAGCACAAACATCCAGATCCGGAACAGTAATTTGTAGGCCAAACAATAACATACTTGTCCTGTGCGGGATTTAAACTCGCGGCCCTTAGCACTGCAACTCATTGCTAAGCCACTGCGCCACGGAGCTGTCGTACTGACTTGTGTTTTGAGACCTCACTTCTTGCCGAAACTCTATACTATAGATTTTGATGAGTGTGTTTGCGAGTATCAAAATATGCGAATCAAATAGCCGTACTCTTCTATATCTTCAATTATAAGCTTGATTTTTCCAATTCCAAGTGTCTTTACACCTTAGTATTTAATATTAATTATAACTTGATACCTTTATTTATTACTTGGAAGAAGGATCTTGATGGATAGACGGACAACAAAATGATCTTACTATAAGAGTTTTGTTCTTTTTTTTCCTTTTGAGGAACTTAACTCTAAAAACATTCTAATTTCAATGGTCATTGTGTTTGGGTGCTACCAGAAGTCCGAACTCAAACATACTGCAAGGTTTCGCGACAAAGTAAGCACATTCTGCGTAGAACGTACCAAAATGAATAAAATTAAATTGAAAGTAGCCGAGGTTGACTAGAACATTACAAATATCTTGGTCTCTTAGGACCATTGTTGCTTCAAAGTAGGTATTCGTACATAAAACGTCGAAAGTTAAACGCGATATCATCCATCAATTTAATTTTTCTCAGTATATAATATTTGTGTACATACATATAAAAAATATAACGACAGATAAATAATTCTTAGCTTAAGAGCTTGATTTGCTTAAGGTTGATAAAAAATATATTTTATCATAAGTACATAAAATCACAGCATGTTTCTAAGGAGTTATTTTACGGTCGCCGGTCTTAATTGAACATCTTATCTTATATCCAATTTTCAAAGGGTCAATTTTACGAGGCTATAGACAAATAAATTGCTAGGTACTTGAGGCTATTTTATTCTGTTTCATGATATGTGTTTTTTCTATTTTCATTTATTTATTACGGTATGAATAAAATTCTATTGTGTAAAAAACAATAGAAGTCTAACATGTCGCGATTGAAATCCACATCCCGGCTGGAACAAACAAAAAGAGAAATTAATAAAACAAAATTATTGGTTCGAGTATGGTTATATAGGGAAAGTCCCAGTGATGTTTCTGATACTGAATCCTAGCCTACCTCAGATTTAATGAAAACATTACATCGGGCACGGACAGGAAAATGAGTGGGACGTTTTTACGTTATCGTATTTGTAGCACTGATATAACTGCTAATTAATTTCTAGATTCTAAACTTGTGAATTGGAGTCTCGGTTTGTAGATCATCCTCAACATTTTCTAAATTTAACAATGGTCGCTATAATATTTACTCGTATTAATATAAACTACTACTAAAGATACGAATTATTGTAAATATAATGTGAAAGTGCATTATACATATAGGGTAGTAGATTCCATGTTATTCCATTGATGTCGTAAGAGGCGACAGAGGGATTTTTAACAGTGATAGAGCCACGCGGCAGATTTTGCTGTCGCAGGGATGGGCCGGCTCGAACCGGGGTGGTACCACGACCTCACAGAAAACCAGCGTGAAGTAGAGATTTACCTCTGCGTTTCGCTTGGTGAGTGCAGGTGGCCGGAGGCCCTTTTTACTGGAAATGAGGCATTCCATCTTAGTCCTCACGGGTGACAACGCATCTACATTTTGAATTGTAATAGAGGATAGATGTAGATGTCTATGGTCCGCAGCAACCACTTACCATCAGGTGGACTGTGTGCTCGTTTGTCACCCTTATCCTAAAAAAAAGGGAAATGAAACAAGAGATAAGCAGCATCATCATGCCTGGAATTGTTCAAGAGAATAAAAAATTCGGTTGCCATTACCTTTACCAAGCGTGGCAACTACAGCAAATATTACGGGGAGGCCTAAGTTCAACAGTGGACTTTTAACAGGTTTCAATTAATGAATAATTGATATAATATAAAACCATAAAAATACAACGGAGAACACGATGCAAGCTAATTTGGAAACTAAATTTAAATTAAGAATAATCAGGAATAGCACCTCTTAACGTTACCGTTACTATTAAAGTCCACTGCTGAACATAGGCCTTCCCCTTAGATTGCCTCTAAGGGAGTATTCTTGCCCTAGTTGCCACGCTTGGCAAGCGGGTTGGCAATCACAGTTTATTATTTTATTTTTAGTCGTTATTAGGAAGACTCTGCAGCCCGTCTTCTCATTTCTTTCCCTCTGTCACCTCTTACGACTACTGCCGGATGATATGGGTTTGTGGATATTTTACACATCCACTACATGGAATGGAACCTCGTATTCTTCTTAAATTTGCTAAAATCAATATTTTTTTAAGATTAGAGTGCAAACAAGCACACAGTCTACCTGATGGTAAGTGGTTGCTGCGGCCCATAGACATCTACATCTATCCTCTATTACAAATCAAAATGCAGATGCGTTGTCACCCGTGAGTACTAAGATGGAATGCCTCGTTTCCATTAAAAAGGGTCTCCGGTTCTCTACACTCACCATACAAAACACAGCAGCGTTAAGCTGCTATTTTACGCTGGTATTCTGTGAGAGCGTGGTCCTTCCCCGGTTGAGCTGACCCATTCGTGCTACAACTATACTACTAATATAGCTACAGCGTGGCTCTACCATGTACAAAAATACTAGGTAAGACACATCAATTAATTTTATTACGTAGCTCTTAGCAAAATTAATTTTTAACATGTTTGTTATAATGGACTTCCGCAAAGTAACGTAAGATTCTATTAATTATTTTAGATGTACCTGTCCATGGGCCACAGCATCCACTTACCATCAGTTGGACTGCGTGCTCTTTCCTTATTCTACAAAAAAGTAAGAAGTTACTAAAATATTATATAAAATATAAAAATATTATATAAATTTTATATCAATTTTTTTGTCTAAAATAACCTAACCCATCGAGTTACGTTGACGCACATAAATTTAATAGCGGTACAACATGAAACGGTGTATTTGGTTTCGATTGATGAGCAGTATACGCTGGTGAAGTTGTTGCGTGACGTCGATTGGTCTATAAATCAAGTTTGTTCAGAACGATTTACGATAACTCGATCGTACTGGCTGCCATAGCCTAATTCAAATGCTGTATATATTTACGTATTAGGGTTTGCGGGTAAACTTTGTCCGCGTAGAACCCTTGCAGGTCTATTATAGTGGTTTTTGGCAAGTAGTTTGATTAAAAATTAACCACTTCAAGGTTAAATTTTTTGCGATTTTCTTGGAATATGTGCGATATAAGAAAGTCATTAAAATAAAAACTAAAGATCTATTAATTCCATGTTAACTTTAAAAACCTTATTATTCTTAACATTTACACATATTAATTTTATTGTAAAATGAAGTTGGTATAATTTTTTTTTATTAAAAATCGATTTTGCATCAAAACTTTAATATTGTATTGTATTAACTTGAATACTTATTAACGTAAGTGGTTTTTTTTATAGTATAAGGGTGAAAAACGAGCACACAGTCCACCTGATGGTAAGTGGTTGCTGCGGCCCATAGATATCTATATCTATCCTCTGTTACAGATCAAAATGCAGATGCGTTTTCACCCGTGAGGACTAGGATGGAATACCTCATTTCCAGTAATAAGGGCCTCCGGCCACCTGCACTCACCAAGCGAAACGCAGAGGTAAACCTCTACTTCACGCTGGTATTCTGTGAGGTCGTGGTACCACCCCGGTTCGAGCCGGCCATGCGACAGCAAAAGCAGCCACCTGGCTCTACCACTGTTAAAAAGTAGTGAGAGGTCACGAGATTTATTGCGATCGTAAGATACCTATCAAGCACAAAGGTCAAGTTTACAAGAGCAATATAACCATACCGTCCTGTCTTTGTAGTAGTGAGATCTGGCAGATCTTGGGCCGACATGTCCGAAAATTCCGCGTTATGGAAATGAAAATGCCGCGTTGGATGTACTATCTAACGAAGCCAGACTATATACGTAACGAGTATATCTAGATCTAACCGGAGCGGTCTTAAAGTACCAGACGTGATGGATATGTTTTAGGAAATTCGGTCAAGGTGAAAGGTCCTACGTAAACCAGTAGATTACATTGGAAGAAGATGAGTTTATACCATCATGGCAGGAACATGATCACAGCAGACAAAAAAGTACTGGTTCTACGTTTTAAGGTCGGGTAAAGTGGAGAGATGAGCAGGACAGAGGACCCTGGTAATGCCCAAAATAAACTATAGAAGCCGTTCCTTTCTACTTTTGACGCTGTTCAATTTACATGAGGTTTTTCTTTTCCATACTCACCTTTTTTGAGAGAGATTGAGTCTAGAGGTATTTCGTACTTTGCAATTTAATGCAAATTTGCAAATAAAAGGCTTTTTTGAAATCCAAAACAAAGGTTTCAGTATTGTTTTAATACATATATTTTGAAACTTTTTATGGTTTGAAATATCAGTCTCATATCTAAGCTGTTAGGTTAATTATACAAATAACTCTTCAAATATTAAGTTTTCTAATGATTAAAGTTTAAATATTATGTTTTCAAATTTTCATCAAGTATTCATGAACTTCTAAAATTCATTAGGACAAAGTTTAGTATTAACAAGGGTCGAAATAATGGAGTAGAGGGTTGTTGTAAACGCTTTTGGGTTTTGTATTTTAAATCTGGAGCTAAATGTGCGTGACAGGAGCTTTGTAAAGGTAGGTAAATGAGTGAATTTAAAATGTACGCCGTATATCATTATTTTAATAATTTTTCACTACAAATAAAATAAAATTTAGCAGCCTGTATACGTCCCACTGATGAAAAAGTCCTTCTTTTATTTAAATGGGGTAATAAGCCAGGGAACAATCCCTCGCAAGGTACTAATGTTTGTTCGCAGATATTCTTATTCCCATGTGGTGGTACGCTAAGTCCCGTGGGTATGGCGGCCGTTGTAAAAATCGGCTATGGGTAACCAGAAAGTTCTTGTAACTTCCAATAGATGGCGGTACATTCATCTTGTGGGAGCAGCATCAAACCTGCGAAATGTATATAACAATTGTCTATCCGCCTCCCATTCGTTAAGGCAAATCCCTTTTTCAATGAAAGAAGTCCAAGTTCAGAATTTTACCTGCTGATAAAAAAGGAGAAGACTACGTATCCTCGATGTTTTTAATTTCTCACTGCCGAGCACGTAATAAATCAGAACATTGAAGATTGAACTTATTTTTTTCGCATTCTATTGATTGTCATCACTTACTTTTTAACTTAGATTAGGGTTACTACAGACGATACTTGGTCATTTTCGGTGAATATAGTTGATCAGATATGGTAGGGCCGCGAGTTGAGGAGTAACAATACTCCCCCTACACTCATCGATCGAAGCGTGTTCAGGAAGGCTATATGCGGTGAAGGTACTACATAACATTTTGTTATTTGTGCGAGTTTTGGCAGTTGCAAGTCCGACAAAACCTTGCCTTGGCCCCGCGAGGTTGATATGCATATATAGGTAAAGTTATCCATAAAAAAGGTGAGCACTTGTTCTTTGGGCTACCGTTCTTATTTCGTTGTATTTTTTTAAACTTGAAATATCAAGTGCGTAGATACGAGTTCACGGTGTCTTGTTCGAACTACTTTCGAATATTATGTTGTCATCCTAAAGATCTTATCGTAAAGGCGTCCGATAGGCGATCCACTTTCGAGGTTACACAACATTTCTGGCAGCCAACTATAAAATTGATTTTGTTGCGACTACGATATGCATGTGGTTCGGTTAACCTTAAAAAGTGGACTTAATCATACTAGCTAAGTATCCGTCTTAACCAAGGTTGGTTTTTTTATTATAAAGTACGAGTAAGCTGCATGCCTAGAACTTGACTCCTATCCGAGTTTCGCTGACTTTGCCACTGTATTATAATCTATTTCTGATCTCATCGCCCAAACTCGACATTTGATGCGTTCCGGTCAGAACTCATCAGTTCCAATGTTTGATTAGTTCTTACGTTTTTTTTTATACATAAGATAACCTCCACTCAAGAATTTTCTCCTAAAGAAGAGTTTTCCTTACATACAACCAGACCCGAAATTACCGTTTCTAAACTATATCACTTGTTCCGTGCAGAATTAGAGCCGCCGGCCCCTATTGCTGCAGCTAAATACTTATCCACTGAGATACCGTACCTTCAATTAGATCACATAAGTCCATAAAATACTTTTGCGGCTCTGAAATATCCCTGGTGTAGTTAATAGCTTCATAAGAAGCTAAAAGAGTAATCACTTGCTATATCAATAGCATTTTTAGCCGACTGCAAAATATAAGGAGGTTCCCAATTCCACTCTATGTTCTTTTTTGTACGTATGTTACATGATATCTTCGCCATTTGTGAACCAATTTTAATGATAATTTTTGATTACATAGGTTACCTGTCAAGGGTGATCCCGTTTTTATTTTGAAGACAGTAAATCCGACCCTAGAGGTGATATTTATTTAATGTTACTGTTTAGACGATATTCTAGTGATTAACTTGAGCGTGTGAAACAATTTACATATAATAGCTTCTTAAGTCGGGGATTTTAATTTCTCAATACACTATCTATTAGCACCGACTTCATAAGCGTCGAAATTGTTTTGTTCTTTTTAGTTTTTTGAAGCCGGTTTTTCCTTTTTGTTAATATTTTAATTATAAGTTTAATGTACGGCATACACATTTCTAAGCTGTTATACACTGTTATGCACTGTGATATAAGATTCCTTTTTCCGATCTAGGTACCCTCTTTTTACCTAATTCCGCCGCCAAATAGCAGAATTTGCACAACTATTGTTGCTACACTGCTGTGTTCCGGTCTAAAGTTCCATCTTAGTCCTCAGAGGTAACAACGAACCTGTAGAATTCTTCATTTGAAGTTGCTTGCGTTGCCCGTGGGCTACAGTAATCACTTAGCATCAGGTGGACTAAATTTTTATTCCAAATTCATTCGAAAGGGTTAAAGTTCACTGCTGAATATAGACCTCTCCCTTAGGAAGGATTTGATTTAATTGTTACGCGTGGCAGGCGGATTGTCGCAGAAGCAAACATCTCGGCCTTGGACGCTACTCACCGCCGACGGTCTGGATATTTTACGTCTGTAGTAAACATAATTTAAAATTATAAATTTTGTACAGCCGACTTCAATTTATGTTATTAAGAATAACTCAAAAACTATAGGTAATAACTCAAAAACTTATAGATGTTTGTGGGCATTCAGCATCCGCTTGTAATCAGGTCGATTATGTCGCCTTACCCTTTTATAAAGAATAACTAAAAATAGGATATGTAGAAACAGTAATTGACTGAAGTTATAACAAATGTATAAAAAGCGAGCATATCCAGTCTCATTGTACGAGTACTATGTTTTCTGTTTGATGTATAGAGAACTACAGAAATCAAGTTTTAAGTTATAATCCCACCCTCAAGAGACGATCCAGTACCGCTAGTCGTCTGTCATCATTCTGACATAAGTGTCTAGACTGCTGTCCACTTTCTAGGTCAATGGTGGGGACAAATCTATTAAAATTAAACTTTTAATAAAAAAGTACCAGAAGTACCAGCTTTCAAATAAAAAAAGAATCATCAAAATCGGTTCACCCAGTAAAAAGTTATGAGGTAACACACATAAAAAAACAAACAGTGGAATTGAGTACCGTCTTCTTTTTGGTCGGTAGAAATTTTTTTTTATATAGAATTTTTTTTTTTGTAGAAAATGGCTAAACCGCCAGTTATGAAAGGCCACGACGTCTTTCTCACACATCACATAGTCACCTTTTAAGACACCCGCGGTACAAAATAGCGTAATGGATTCTGTGACGCCGCCATTTCACGGCATTAGCAACCAAGCGGAATAAATATATCAAGTAGTAGCATTCATTGGATAATGGTCATATTTTAATCCACATAGCACTATGATTTCTTATCTTAGTTTTCTGAAGAATACTACTCATTAAATGTAATTAAGTATTACGAATTTTATCGCATTTCATTTGAGTTTGATTTTATTTCCGGTTTTTCTATGCCGTATAGTGGCGGGTAAGAATACCCACTACACAAATCCACCCGTGGGTGTCGAACTTATGACTAGGCACTATGCTTAATGACCTCAATAGTGCCTCCCAACGGATAGGTCTTAAGATGAACATGGACAAAACATTGATCATGTCTAACGTAAATGTCACACCTATATCGGTAGTTGTTGGGAGCACTATGCTCGAAGTTGTTTATCTGGGACAAATAGTCCGACTTGGTAAGTCCAACTTCAACCGAGAGGTCAGTTGACGGATTCAACTCGGCTGGGCAGCGTTCGGAAAATTACGGCACATCTTCTCGTCAGGTATACCTCAAAACTTGAAAACGAGACTCTACAACCAGTGCGTGTTGCCAGTGATGACCTATAGAACTGAGATGTTATCCTTCACTGCTGGCTAGATAAGGAAGCTCAGTTTCGCTCAGCAAGCAATGGGGTGGGCATAGAGTTTCTCTGTGTGATAAACTTAAAAATTTGTATATCCGCAGTAGAACCGGAATAACCGACATAGCCCAATGGATTAGTAAGCTGAAGTGGCAATGGGCTGGCGATATACCTCGAAGAACCGACACCCGACGGGGAGAACAGGTTCACGAGTGGCGGCCTCGTACCGGTGGATGAAGTGTAGGGCGTCCCCTCACTAGATGGAGTGATGACCTCATAAGACATGCAGGAAGTCGATGGATGCAGGTAGCTCAGGACCGTGCTTTGTGGCATTCCTTGGGGAAGGCCTATGTTCAGCAGAGGACTTGTGAACGGCTGTAATGATGATGATGATGATAATTGCTATTGAAATCATTAGATTTACAAACACATTTGAGACAGAATCAAACTGAAATGAATGAAAGTAACAATCCATGAATGAGAACGAGTGTTGTTGAAACGAATGTGTAAGAATGAGTTGAGGTTTTGGCGAGGCGAGGTTGTGGCGGCACGGAACATTCAATTTCGTCTCATGAGTGTCGAAAAAGTCGTCTTTGGGAAATGCCAGAAAAATCTTTTGGCTTCCAATAGATATACCAAGACCGGCGATGCGACGGGTATCAGCGTCAACGTTGCGAGCTGTATGGTTCTGTGATCGCCTCACTCATCCTCACAAAGGGAGAAGGCGATGCACAGCAGTGGACTTCTGCAGTCTAATGAATAGTAAAGGTTAAAACGTGATACTACGTTTCGTTTACGTTTCGTTACGAACGTTTCTCTACCCCCTTAATACCGACGGTACGAAAAGGGATGATTAATTCTATCTGAAAACAAGGCATTCCATCTAAGTTCTCATGAGAGATAACGCATCTACATTTGGATTCTTAATGAAGGATAAATGTGGATATCTATGGACCACAGCATCCACTTACCATCAGTTGGACTGTGTATTCGTTTGTCACTCTCTTATTCTATAAAAAACACTTCTATAACGAACCTTTGACTCAAAGTTCAAAATTTATAAAACAAGAATGCGGTCAAGAGGGTAAAGCTTTAGGCTAAATCAAAAGATTTTCACGATTTACTCCATTAAAGTTTACGCTAGTGAATGGCTCGGGCATAATGCTTCAGTTTGTTTGGGTTAATGGTTTTATCAAAATATATTGTGTCATTTGCGAACATATGAAACTAAGCTTAAGCCTGAATGTCGTTGAAAATCTCGCCGCCGTGATAATCCAATCAATTCATCCAGGCAGATCGAAGGCCTGACCCTAATGAAAATGAATAAAAACGAAAATATGTATAATATTTATTCCTTTCTCAAGGCATATCAAAATAATGCAATAGTTGGAGCCTAACAGTAAGTATAAAGGAATACCTGTGTCGGTAGGAACTACGCTTCCTAATAATATTATGTATATCGAGAATAATCCAAGCTTGATGACTGATGGGCCGAGGCGAACCTAAGGCTTATTATTTTTGTTTATATCTATACATATAAATAAAATGTAAGTGTATTTCTGTAATATTGAAATAAGTGGCTTCTATTAAGCTCAGGACTAAGTTTTTATATATATGCTAAAACATAAAAAAAACATTGTTAACATTGTTGTCTATCTGTGTCTGTCTGACTGAATCTATTGTGATGAAACTGTACGAGCAGCTAGAGAGCAATGTGAGTAATCCTAGTGATTCTGATCAAATAAAGTTATTAAATTATTGTATTGTCATCGATCGTTGATACGAGCGAAAATTTTCAACTTAATCTGCTGTCAACAACTTAGTCGAAATTATACGAAAATATTACGTTGCATAGATAGATAGATACACGCGAAGCTTAGAAAGTGAAGTCATATAGTGGCGGTTAAGAATATCCACTACCCAATATCTTCCCGTGGGTGTCGTAAAAGGCGACAGTGGGAAACAGTCAGGAGATGAGCAGCAGCATCTTCCTGATAACAGCAATAACACAATAAAAAATTGCCGTCGCCAACCCGCTCGTCAAGCGTGGCAACTATGGCCATATACCCCCCAAATGGATAAAGTTACTAAGAGTTGGCCCCCATTCCCCGGCGGCCCCGCTATTCTTGGCTACGGTGGCGACCATGGTAACGGCGGGGCAGGAGGTGCTAAGAACCTCCGGTGGAGGTTCGGTTGCCACCTACGACGACTCAACCTGGCAAGTAATAACGCACGCACCCTGAGGACTGACGAGAAGATCCTGGAGCTTGAAGAAGAGATAGACAAGTTGCGCTAGATTATTAAAGGACTATCCGAGGTCCGAAGAGAGGGAGAGGACACAGTAATCCTCAAATCCGGCAACTTGTTCTATCACCGGAAGGGCGGCCGTCTGTCCCAAGGAGGTGTCGGATTTATCGTCCACAAGTCTCTTGTTAACAACGATGTAAAGATTGGGAGTGTGTCGACGAGGGTTGCGTACCTTATACTCAGAATAACCAAACGGTATTCGCTGAAGGTCATACAGATTTACGCACCAACCTCGGCACACCCCGATGAGGAGCTGGAGGAAATGTATGAGGATATCTCTAGAACCATGCATTCCTCCAAAACCCACTATACGGTGGGAATGGGAGACTTCAACGCAAAACTAGGCACAAGAGAGAACAGAGAGCTGAAAGTAGGGAAATTCGGAATAGGGCAACGGAACCCGAGAGGCCAGCAGCTGGACGACTTCATGGAGAAAGAGGGATTCTTTATGATGAACTTTTTCTTCCGGAAGCGGCCCCACGGAAAGTGGACCTGGTCGAGCCACACTGAGAGGCACACTGAACCTAAACGTTAAGTTGGAGAGGTCACGTCTAATAAAGTCAAGTCTCCGTCCCCCTCGTGCTCTAATCCGAAGTCCCGAAACCTTTCAGCTCGAGCTACGAAACCGTTTTCAGCGCCTAGAAGATTGCAATGTAGTGGACGATATGAATGACAAGCTCGTGGAAACTGTCCATGCGGTCGGAGCTAAGTTTAGCAAGACCCGCCGCAGAAGAACAAAAAATACTCTAATCACACTCTTAATCTCATGGCTGTTAGACGGGAGTTGAAGCTGCAGTCTTCAGTAGATTTGACAGCATAGAGGCAAGTGAACAGACAATTCTTCAAATGCATGCGGCGGGACTTACGCAACTTTAATACTGCTCATTTTGAAGGAGCGATCGAGCGGAACCAGGGCTCCAAAGTCTTTGCTAGAGATCTGTCTGCCGGAAAGAGCCAACTGTCGAAGCTGAAGAACGATTGTGAAAGCGTCGTTTCTGGAACACCTTTAATTTTGAGTGAGATTGAGAGGTTCTATGGGCAGCTATACACATCATCGTTGGAGCCACACGCAAGTGTGAGTAACGATCCAAGAGCGAGTCTTATTCGACATTATTCCGATGAAATCCCAGACGTCAGTCTGAGCGAGATTAGAATGGCTCTCCAGCACCTTAAAAACGGCAAGGCCCCAGGAAAGTATGGAATTACAGCGGGGCTTCTGAAAGCGGGTGGAAAACCGGTACTTGAAGTCCTTTAGAAGATCTTTAATTCCGTTCTCCATATTGGTATAACACCGGAGGCTTGAAGCAGAAGTGCGGTGGTTTTGTTATTCAAGAAAGGTGACAACACTCTCATGAAGAACTACAGACCGATTTCCGTTCTGAGTCGCGTCTACGTGCTGTTTTCGAGATTCATTACGAATCGTCTCGCGCGCAGACTTGACGACTTCCAGACTCCCGAACAAGCCTGTTTCCAAAAAGGCTTAAGCACCATACACCACATACATACCCTTCGGCAAATTGTACAGAAGTCCAAGGAGTACAATTTGCCACTATGTCTGGCGTATGTGGACTATAAGAAAGCCTTTGATTTCGTCGAAATTTTGGCGGTGCTGCAGTCCCTTCAGCGGTGCCAAGTTGTCTGTCGGTATATCGAAGTGCTGAAGTGCTTGTATAGTACGGCTACGATGGCTGTCCGAGTACAGAACCAGAGTACGAAACCTATCCAATTGCAGAGAGGTGTAAGACATGGTGACGTGATATCCCCGAAACTCTTCACCGCTGCATTGGAAGACGTTTTCAAGCTTTTGGACTAGAAAGGATACGATATTAACATCAATGGCCATATAGCTCGAAGAACCGACAACCGATGGGAAAAAAAGGTTCTCGAGTGGCGGCCTTGTACCGGCGGACGAAGTGTAGGTCCTCCCCCCTTTATATGGAGTGACGACCTGGTAAGACGTACAGGACGTCGATGGATGCAGGTGGCTCAGGACCGTGCTTTGTGACAGTCCTTGGGGGAGGCCTATGTTCAGCAGTGGACTTGTGAAGGGCTGTAATAATGATGATGATGATGAAGCTTAGAAAACTTTTGGAACTTCCTTTAAAACTTCTTTTATTTTAAAACGTTATTTAATGATCCACATCCGTCTTAACTATTCCGCCGACAGAATGCCTCTCTCTTCATTCTTGCATCATACCGTTCTACTTTCAATTACTCAATCATTATTCTTTTAATGCTCCTTCACTAGTTCGTCCAGTTACACATATAGTAGTCAATTATTTCTAAAATCAGCCATCCTACACACATGTCTGACCTCAGACTACCACGCTTAGCAGGCGGGTTGGCAACCACAGTTTTTTCTTATTTTGGTTAGAAAGACGCTGCTGCCTTTCTGCTGGTTTGTTTCCCTCTGTTGTTTCTTACGACGCCTATGGGACGATATCAGGCAGTGGATATTCTTACACCGCCACTACACGATAAAGTTGAACCCATAGTATAAACTTTATCATAAGTACGTAAATCTGTTGCACTCAAGTGCGTGTACGTATACGTGGATATTATATGTAAGTGTATTATTTACTCTGGTAACTGGTAACTGCTGGGGTTTATTTATTAATTCGATTTAATATATTATTAATTGATATATATATATATATATATATATATATATATATATATATATATATATATATATATTATCAAGATTAACAATATTTATATATAACATTTCTGCTGATTATGAATTTGATTTAAAAAAAAAATATTGCTTTATCATTATTCATATTTTGACGGCTCCGTGGCGCAGCGCTTAGCAATGAGTTGCTGCGCTGGCGGCCGTGGGTTTGCAGCCCGCACGGAACAAGTATTTGTATGGCATACAAATAATACTTTCGGGTCTGGATATTTGTCCTTGTGCAATTTGTGTTTGTAAACTGCCTCCACGATACAGTAGAAAATCCTAGTGTAGAGGTAACGTTTTTAAAAAATAATTAAAAACAAAAAAAAATTAAGACTTACTTATGGTATAGTTGTATAAGTGTGGAATCAGGCCCACCCCAGTACTAGTGCGTTTCGCGTCATTCTTGAGGACTTAATACCATGATGGTAACCTCTTCAGATGTCAACACCACCAGCATTGGGCCTCTGATAATGGAATTATTCAGTTTAATAGTTCATCTGATAGTTAATTTTACTAATACTTTTTGTATAATATGTAGGTATACAAATATTAATCAACATAAATGACTTTACTAATTTTGCACAGATACACGGCGTTGCAGCTCACAAACTAATTTTAACTACACACATAAACTGCAAGCGGAAAAAAAAAACTTTTCAGCGCTAGTTGCAGTTTATACGCTTGCAGTCGCTTTGATAAGACCAAAAGCCTTTGCTTTGGTTCGTATTTCAGACTAATTAATGTAATAATACTTATGAGAATAGTGAGACTAGTTAATAGTGGCGACATAAAACATTATATTTCCTCATAATAGAGCTCCGTGGCGCATGGTTTACCAATGAGTTGTGGAACTAAGGGCCGCGGGTTCGAATCCCGAAAGGAACAAGTATTTGTATGACCTACAAATAATTGTTCCGGGTCTAGATGTTAGTCTTTGTTAAATATATGTATGTAAACTGCCTACACTATACACGAGAAAATAAAAGTGTGGGGTATCATTTTTTTAAAAAAAACTTTTCGAAAGTCGAGTAAGCGCCAGAGGGAAACTAAAACAGATAATGGGCAAAAAAAACTTGCTGATAACAGTAAAAATAATATAGATTTTAGCTGTTATCCGCTAAACGTGAAAACGATAGTAATCTGCAGTTTTTGTGAAGGTCATATTCACTCAATATATTTTTTTTGTCTATACGTTGTTTGTTATGCTAGGATCCGAAAGGTAGGGCTGTAGTCAAGTAGTTAATAAATTATACAGTTGGTTTCGTTTCAAAACCGTAAAGGCTGGACAACGTCTGTCGGTCTAGCTAGTAATAATATTGCTAGAAACTTAAATTTAGAGCTACAAGAAAAAGCTTTAATACTACTTTATATTTTAGAAATTAATCTAAAAATTATTCCAATAAAAGACCACTACACAGTAACAAACCCTTCTTACTATCATAGCCAATTGACAAAAATATCAAAGGTGTGAGAGAGGATGCTCAACTTTCTCTCCTATTTATGCAACCGATCATTAACAGCAAAAGAAACAGCGCACTCTACCATACGTTCAGTATAGTGCAATACAGTTCGACTAAACGTAACATGTTCCCGCTACAATCACACACCGGTGTAACGTGAAGGACTCAACTACACGATAACACCAGAGTATGCAAACCAACAGCAATACCACCTGTCGCAATGTAATACATGGCAGCTTCTCAGCAACACGATCTTCCTTGTCTACACTAGTAGAATACCCCATCGGACCTAGTAACAACAGTGAGACTCGTAGAATTACAGATTGATCCCTCTTAGTCGCCTGCACGATACTAGAACGGGTGGGAGAAAACGGTTCTACGCTCATATCCTCATTGTTTCTTTATCTTTTTACCCTCGTTCCTAACAATATATTAACGATTTACCGCTTGCTCGGTAGTAAAAGAAAACATAATAAGGCCATTTTTACATCTTAAAAAGGCTAAAAATATAATATATAACAAAAAAATAAATATATCAAGCGCCGTTGTCAGAAGGTAAACTTTAACTTTTCGTAGTAACTGTCTACTCTCAATGTAACATGAATTCAAAAGTGCTAATTTACTTTTTTTATAGGATAAGGGTGATAAACGAGCACACAGTCCACCTGATGGTTTCTGCGGCCCATAGACATCTACGTCTATCCTCGACCACAAATCAAAATGCAGATGCGTCGTCACCCGTGAGGACTGAGATGGAAAGCCTCGTGTCCACTAAAAAGGGTTTCCGGTTCTCTACACTCACCATACGAAACACAGCAGTTTAAGATGCCATTTTACGCTAGTATTCTGTGAGAGCGTGGTCCTTCCCCGGTCGAGCCGACCGATTCGTGCTACAACTATACTACTAATATAGCTGCAGCATGGCTCTACCACGTAAAGAACCTACGTGCTTACCGGTGAAAGGAAATATTAAAAAACAAAACAAGAAATATTATTTTCTTAGAGAGGAATTCATACGTCTGCCTCATATTCATGGCTACTCTACCGGCGGACTCTTACCTGCCCTAAAACCATCCATGTAGTGGACGTATTTTTAAATAGTTATAATAAGAACATATGACATACTCCTACTATTGGTAACTTTGACAAATATCTCTCTCATGAGGCAGTTTATAGTGCAAGCCTATTCAACTGTGGACTTAGATGGCTGTAATGAATAAATGATAGGAAGAGGCGAACGCTCTGCAATAAGACGTTTAAACAACTAGAAAATCGGAGCTCAAATACAAAGCCAGCTGCAAAATTACTGTATCGTTAAACCCGCTTGATATTGCCCATTTTTAATTACCGAAACAACGCTAATTAATTTTCGCATTCATCGATTTAAAGCTACCCGTTAATAGGTTTGTTGTTATAAAGTGAACCAAAGTAAATCTCTCCGATTAAAATTTAAGCTGTTTCATGTTAAACGGGAATATTATTTTAAATAATGCTTTCCACTAAAATAGTGAAAATGTTTAAATTAACAATATTGGCTGGTGAGTATTTTTGATTTTAAATTGTAATAAATGCCATTCTCAGACTAAATTAAAATATCACTTAATGACAGTAAGCCCTATGTTTAAGAATTAATACGTGGTACAGCCACGCTGTAGCTATATTATGGTGTCAGTACGAATGGGTCAGCTCGACAGGGAAAGCCCTACGCACTCATAGAATACCTGTGTAAAATAGCATTTTCAAGCAGCAGTATTTAGAGAATTAGAGAATCGACGACACTTTTTACTAGTACTAAGGCACGCCCCATCTTCTTTCACCATCCAAATACGACTAGTCATCAAGAATGGCAAAGCACCTGCATATTGATACTTAATCGAGGATAGATATAGATGTCTATGAGCTATTCACTTACCAGCAAGTGGACTGTGAGCTCCATTATCCCCATAGTCTAAAAAAACTTACGAACCGAGAAATTAAATAACTTAATTTAATATATTGAGACATTCAGTTGCATCATCATCATAAGCGACAGTAGCCTAATGGCAAGGCGCGGACTGCGAACTCAAAAGGTCGAGGGTTCGAATCCGCCATTCGACTACTGTCGTGAACCACTTCTAACACAAGCATTTTAAGCTTACCAGAAGTGGTTTAAGGGAATATTAGTAATGTTTAATAGGATAACTATCTTTTTTTTATAAAAAAATAAATAAGTAAATAAAAATCATCATCATCATCATCATCATCATTACAACCTGTTGCAAGTCTTCTACTGAACTTAGGTCTCCCTTGAGGAATGTCATTAAGCACGATCCCGAGCCAACTGTATCTAGCATTTGTTATAACACATTTATTAGAACATAATAATACGTCCCCTCGTGTTCGTTTTACCTCAATACAGATAGAAATCATTATATAACATTTAAACCTAACACGAAAAACTTACCAAATAGAAGACTGAATGTCTGGTAAAACGTACTAAAACAATAATAATAATTATCATAATTATTTTATATGAAATGCTGTCTTGATAAACTATTACTAAATCTCCAGGAATCGCAATGAGTTGCACATTGTGTTTTGCGTACGTTTTTGCTCCGACAACAAATTTATTCAGCAATGCTGGTATGCGTGAAAGTATTTTAGGAAAGAAGTAAGTACTAATAAACCGTTATTAACAAAGTTAGAATCTGTTTATTTATCTAGTTACTTTACTATTATATCGAAGCTGTAAGAAGGCTCCCTTGGCTCCTATTTACCGAAATGTGTCATTGAAAGTCATCCACCACCTTCACTTGTTGGGGGTTGAGGTTTCTTTGAAACTGAACTTTGGGCAGTTTATTGAATCGAGGTCAAAAGCATCTGCAAGGAAGTAAGGTGTTCTTGCATGGTGCGGCAATACTTCACGCTGAGAATGTAGCTTACACTAGTAAAAGCGCAAATACGTGGAGTATTGCAGCCATGTATGGGCTGGTGCTGTTAAATGCCACCTAGCATCGGAATCCATAGAAAGGAATGATAAGAGGCTTATTGATGACATCAATATGATTAGAACTAATCATATCAGCCACGAGCAAAGGAGCATGCGGTTTTTTAGAGGATATATTTCGGAGAGTGTACGCAGAAATTGCATGACGTAATTTCTCCCTCTCCATTCCACCATTGGACCGGCAGACGCTTGACTGGTTTCCACCCCTTAGTTTTTCACATATCATCAATTCTAACCTGCTAGCATCTGTTTTTACATCTGATTATAATGTGGGTGTCTTCAAGATAAGAATGAACAGGCTTTTCTTAAGCCAAGTCAGTGCGATTTACTATCTTCGGCTGCATTACCACTTCCCATCAGGTGGGATAGTAATTTAGCACTGGCATAATAATAAAAAAGAAGCATTTCTATGTAAAATGGTTAATTATTAAATATAATGTAACTTTACTTTTATCTTTATGTAGATTGATTTATTTCCAGGTCATTTTATCCATCTACTTACAATCCCATGAATAGCGGATGCAAGTGTTCTACAGTCTATGACCCTGTGTGCGCATCAAACAATAAATCCTATTACAATCCTTGCTACATAAAGTGTGAGTCCGGTAACAACACCATTAAAGTTAAATATTTTGGAAAGTGTTTACCATTTTAAAATTTAATAAAATTCAACTCTCAAGTATTATCTGTTTTATTAGTACAAACTACTTCAATGTGCTTCAAGCTATTTTCCAAGACACAAGGAGAAGATTTTTTTCATTTCTTTGTTTTAATTATACCTTGTTTACCTTAATTATTATTTGAATTTAAATATATTTAATTATTTTAGCCTAAATACTCATTTTTAGTCATATTACTCAGCTCAAAAGATCAGTGAAACTTTCGAGTTGTGGCTAAGATTTGCTTTGCAATATTTCAACAATATTCTTGTGTTTATTTGACCACGAGCATGTATGCGTGGGTATATGGTTGTGAAGGAGGTAAGAAAGGTGTGGCAGGATCGTGTCAAATGGAAGTCCGTAGTCTCTACCTATCCCCCTGGGTGACAGGCGTCAGTATTTCTGTATGTATGTTTGTATTGTTGATATTTAGATAATCGATTTTTTCTAACAACCTTGTAACAAACTTGCACCAATAAATGGTAAGTAACCAAAACTACACAATTGTGTAGTTCCAGTTTCAGTTTAGGATAAGTTCATATAATTGGATGAACTTATCCTAAATTAAGAACAACTAAAAAAACCATTCAATAAAGTAACCAGATTTAATAATGTAATGTATCTGAAATGAAGTTGATGTTTATACAAAACAACCGTATGTAGTAACTATACAATTTACATACCAGAATAAACAGAATAAAAATACACAATACTATCTTTATGAACATCATCATAATCATGATCATCATCAGTCTGTCAAAGTTCATCGCTGAAGATAGCTATATCTAGTTTTAAGGAGGATTTGCCACTGGGAAGTAAATTGACGACTGCATTATGAAAGCTACCGTTGCTGTTCTGAATATTTTACACATGGTGCAAGTGAGATCTGAATCGCACTAATCTTCTTCGGCGGCTTGAAGTATGTTTTAATGGAAGTACGCTTCAAGATCCCACAGATGTTCCGATGTCACAGATGTTTCAGAGAGCACGAGGGATCTATGATAGTAAAAACCTGGCCGCCGAGCTTCAATACGTCAAGCTAGTTTTGCACGACAACAACCTCCGAGTCCCACGCCTACGTTACAGTAAACGAGTGAAGCTGACCACAGTAGAGCGTGTGCCTGATGCACTGCCGTATGTCCAAGACATCTTTCACAAGATTATCTACATCTTGAAGCGTGCTTCTATTAAATTATATTTCAAGCCGCCGAAGAAGATTAGTCAGTGTTTACCATCAATTAACTGTAATGTCCCTCTACAAGATGCAGGAGTGTAGGACAAACTAAAAGATCAATAAAAACCCGCGTTAAGGAACATAGCTGATGTGAAGAATCGACAATCTGGGAAGCCTGTAGCCTTTGAACATGTACAGGAGCGCCCCCTCCACTACATCAGATTGAATAGACTATAAATCCTCGCTAAAAACACCGATTCCTTCTAAAGATGATTCGCGAAGCCTTTGAAATCAATAAATATCCTAATTTCAATAGAGAAGTTCGCTGGGTTCGACCATCTGCTTGGGATTCTATAATTCATAAAATTATATCCCAACCTAAGTATACTGCATCAACTGCAAGAATTCAAGGTGTGATTAATTCTGTCAAGCCGCCACTACACGCCATTAACTACCAACCGGAGTAACAATACCCAGTAATTTCTTTTATTAGATAAAGTTCACAATTAAGTCCACATACCACTGTGCTTTCTTATCTTATCAAAGTAAGAAAGCATAGTGGTATGTGGATTTAATTAAGTAGCGTACTGCGTAGCTCGGGTCAAGAATCTGGAGGTAGCCCTGGTTAACTATGTTATTGGGACGTCAAATATCTCAGTCCCTCCCGTGACCATGGTAAAGAGTTTGAAACGTCGGGAATATAAAATAATATACTCGATAAAGTTTGTAAAAACAAGTTTTATTTAAATGAATGTTTGTTCTCAACTGTATATCTGGGCTAGTAACTTTGCCTTCATTGCCAGACTCCGATATACCGCGTTATTAGCCGGGTACTCACCGAACAATTCAACGATCGGACGTAGCAGGAGAACGCTCGACAGGCGCGGTTGGTGTGAACGTGAATCGCGCGATCCAAGCTGCAAATTGGAAGCGCGCGCTCATCGTCGTGAGCGATCCATTTGTTGTCGGTTTACGATAATGCTCATAGAGGCCCCGTCGCATGGCGTGCAGTGTGGACGCTTGTGTTTGGACCGCGTGATTGGGCGATATTGAAAATTTAAATTTGCCGACAATTTGTTGATTTTTATTGAAAACTGGTATAGACTACACTTTTAATTTGCGATGTCGTATGCCCTCACCACGTGATTAAGCTATCTTTACTTTATGAATCCTCTTTTTCATCCTGGTAAATTAGAAACACAAAATACGACTTAGCATGACGATACAGAAAACAACAATTCTTATGAAGATTTTGAATAGGCAATCAATTGCATTGTTGAATACAACATTGTATCATCTTTTAACTTTATTTATGCGATTGGTGTCTATTCTTAATGGCTGAATAATTTAACTCTATAATAATTTTAGTAACATTTTTACATGGACATACAGGCTTTTGTTCCTTTGTTTTACTCTATGAAATCACAATTACAAAACTTTTAATGGAAATACTATGTTATTCAATTGTATTTAAATGTGTCTAAGTTAAATATGTTTTATATCCTCGATTCAGCTACCTCAATCAGGATATTGTAAATAATGACTGTCATCATTAAAATGTTAGTTAACATTATGATAAAATAAAATTTTGAAAATTAAAAAAATGAGTGAAAAACACTCTTGGAAAGAAGATTAAAGTTAGGTTGTAGCTTTACGTGTCTTAGGCAGCAATCGGTATGTTGCCATGTAAAAAAGGCACGTCAAGGAAAATTAAAATTGTTTTTTTTTAATTTAACATGCCGTCCTAATATTACATATTAGATTTTAAAGAAAACAAATACGAAGTTTCACAGGGAAGCGTATTAGGACCACTGTTGTTATTAGTCTATATAAATAATCTTCCGGATGTAACTAAACACAAATACATTTTATTCACTGACGACATATCCATAGTAGTGAAAACAGATGGTAAACAATCTTTAAAAGACCATATTAATAACATTAATAGTACAGTAAAATAATTGAATGTCTTCAAAATAATAATCTAATTATAAATCTTGACAAAACTTATTTTATAAATTTCAATAACATATACCAGACAATGAACATTAATTTTTAAGGACAAAACCTAAAAAGTACAAATATGACAAAATTCCTAGGTATGTGGAAAGATCAAAAATTCAATTGGAAAAGTCAAGTTGAAAATGTTTGTAAAAAAATAAATAGATTTTTGTACGCACTTTACAACTACGCAAAGTAGCTACAAAAAATGCAGTACTTACTGCGTACTTTGCCTAAGTGGAATCCGTTTTGCGATACGGACTCATTATATGGGGTAATAGCACAGATGCAAAAAAGGCATTCATTGCCCCAAAAAAATGTATTAGAGCAATACTCGTATGTGGCACTGCACCTGATGAGCCTTGCAGGCCGTTATTTATATCTCTGAAATTTCTACCCCTCCCATGCCTGTACATTTTTCAAACTGCAAAGTTTTTAAAACCAAACATGTATTACTTTAGACAAGCGAAAGAGATTTACACACGAAATACCAGAAATGGCAATAGACTTGCAGGTGAAATTATACCCAAGAGTGCTCGATTTAAAAAAAAAAACTGCTAATGGATGTGTATTCTTATATTTAATAAAATACCCCAAAATATAAAAGACTTACCCATTAATAAATTTAAAGGCGCCTTTTACATGTGGCTAAATTAACATTGTTTTTATAATGTGAATGACTACCTAAATTACACATGATGTGACACAACAGCAGTTATTATTTAATTTTAATCTTAATTATATTTAAATTTGTATGAATTTTTAATGTTAATTTGTAAACAATGATATGACGATAAATATTATAATTGAATTTTATATTTTAATATAATAGATTAAATTATAGAAAATGTATTTGCATGCTACAATAGATGGCTGAAGGAGCTGAACTACACTTTATAATAACCACCTAAATGTACCCCTTTTTCAAAGCAAATAAATTTTAATTTCTTCTTCTTCCTTTCATTGGAATCTAAAAAGCTTGGCGTTCCACTTGGAATACTGTTCCGACCTCTGGGCTGGGGCTCCCCAGTGCCAGCTACTTCCACTTGACCGCATCCAGCGCAGAGCGGCTCGAATCCTCGACGACCGAGTCCTTTCCGATCGACTCGATTAATTGCCGCTGCGAAGAGATGTTGCATCTCTTTGCCTATTTTATTGCATCTAGCATTTTCTTTCGCATTTACCATGGAGAGCGCTCTGAGGAATTGTTCGGATTTATTCCAGCCGCCAAATTTCACAAACGCATATCGCAGCAGAACTCCCGATACCATCGACATCATCGGGATGATTGGCGATCCACCACTGTGCGATTTAGAAGATGTTTACTTCCTCGCACAACTTTATCGTGGAATCGATTACCACAAGCGGTTTTTCCGGACCTGTACGACTTAGAGACCTTCAAGAAAAGAGCCTACTCCTTTTTAAAAGGCAGGCAACGCATCTACAATTGCCCTGGTTCCACTGGTCTTGCAGTTGTTCATGGGCTGCGGTAGTCACTTACCATCAGGTAAACCGCATGCTCGTTTGCCCCCACTCGACCTGGAGCGGACGCACATAATGACATCTCTAGTGGAACGCTCCCACCGGAATCCAAACAGGCTATCAGCCAGATTGGTACCGTTGCTTGACAAATGTGTATTGGGGAGAGTGGCCACTAACCTTTTAAACATATACGTGGTAGAGCCATGCTGCAGCTATATTAATAGTATAGGTGTAGTACGAATTGGTCGGCTCGACCGGGAAAAGACCACGCACTCACAGAATACCAGCGTAAAATAGCAGCTTAATGCTGCTGTGTTTTGTATGGTGAGTGAAGAGAACCGGAGACCCGTTTTACTGGAAAAGAGGCATCATAGCTTAGTCCTCACGGCTGAAAACGCATCTGCATTTTGATTCGCAAACGAAGACTTACCATCAGGTAGACTGTGTGCTCGTTTGTCACCCTTATTCCATAAAAAAAAAACAATTTTCCGATCTAGTCCAACAGAAATATGGGATGGTACGCGGAGAGAGAATCGGCGACCTTGTCTTCCTTCTTTAAGAGGACCAACTTTGTCTCTTTCCAGGCTGTGGTAAACTTGGCACTTCGCAGACAGCCGGTACAGTTACCTTAGCCTATCCCCAAGGAAAGCCAGACTCATCACTAAAGCCCAACCTGGGATTACGTCAGGTTCTGGGGCAGTGTTCCGAGCTCTCAAGCAGCTAACGGCTTGGTCCAGCTCCTGCCTGATCATCCCGATCTCATCCTGTTACTCACATGAAAACGACGGGTGACCTGAGGGACTTGCCCGGTTATCTGGGAAAAGCGTGCTTATCATCCTTTCCAGCAATTCTGGAGCGAGGACTCGCCATCAAGGGGTTGACCAGGGCCGTAACTAATCCAGCACCATTCTGTATGGACGCTTCCACTGACCTTCCTTGAGTCCTACCAAAAGTAAAAACTTTTCCAAGAACGATTTTCCGATATCAGGCCTCCGTCACTCGCTCAAGGCCCTGCTTTGTATTCCTACCGTTCTGCTTATCACCCAAGATACAACCGATATTGGGCTGCCGCACGCCCGCCTGAGCGCTTGCACCGCGCACGTGTTCTGCGTTTACTCGTCGAAATGCCGGAACCACGAAATTATTGTGCAGTGGATGGGTGTTTGGATTGCCGTGAAGTAGCGGTTAAGAACATCCACTACCATTTATCTTCCCGTGGGTGTCGTAAAAGGCAACAAAGGGAAACAGGCAGCAGATGGGCAGCAGCATCTTCCTGGTAACGGTAAAATTACAATAAAAAATTGCGGTTGCCTACCCGCTCGCCAAGCCTGGCAACTGTGGCAATATCCCCTAATGATAAAAGCAAAAAGACGGCCCCCAGTCTCCGGCGGCCCCGCTATTCCTGGCTACGGTGGCGACCATGATAACGGCGGGGCTAGGGGTGCTAAGAATTTCCGGTGGAGGATCGGTTGCCACCTAAGACGACTCAACCTGGCAACATAAAACGCACGCACCCTGAGGACTGACGAGAAGTTCGTGGAGCTGGAAGAAGAGATTGACAAGTTACGCTGGCATATTATATGATTATCCGAAGTCTGAATAGATGGGGAGGACACGGTAATTCTCGAATCCGGCAACTTGCTCTATCACCGGAAGGGCAACCATCTGTCCCAAGGAGGTGTCGGATTTATCGTCCACAAGTCTCTCGTTAACAAGGTTCTAAAGATTGAGAGTGTGTCGATGAGGATTGCGTGCCTTATACTCAGAAAACGGTACTCGCTGAAGGTCAGACAGGTTTACGCACCAACCCTGGCACACCCTGATGAGGAGGTGGAGGAAATGTATGAGGATAGCTCTGAGCCATGCATTCCTCCAAAACCTACTATACGGTGTTAATGGGAGACTTCAATGCAAAACTAGGCACAAGAGAGAATGGTGAGCTGAAAGTAGGGAAATTTGGATTAGCAGCAGCGAGAAAGAGGGACTCTTTATGATGGACTTTTTTTTCCAGAAGCGGCCCCACAGGAATTGAACGTGGTCAAGCCCCGGCGGTTCGACAAAAAATGAGATTGACTTCATTATGACCACCATACGACAACTGTTCAGTGACGTCTCCGTGATCACAAGGGTGAAAACTGGTAGCGATCACCGAATGGTTAGAGGCACACTGAACCTAAACGTTAAGTTGGAGAGGTCTCGTCTAATTAAGTCAATGCTCCGTCCACCTCGTGTCCTGTTCTAAAGTCTTGAAACCTTTCAGCTCAAGTTACAATACCGTTTTCAGTGCCTGGAAGACTGCAATAAAGTGGGCGATATAAATGATAAGCTTGTGAAAACTATCCTTGCGGTCGGAGCTAAGTTCTGCAAGACTAGCCGCAGAAGAACACAAAAACTCTCCGATCACACTCTTAATCTCATGGCTGTTAGACGGGAAATGAAGCTGCAGTCTTCAACAGACAACTGAACATACAAATCTTCAAATGCATGCGGCGGGCCTTAAGCAACTTCAATATAGCTTGTATTGAAGAAGTAATCGAGCGGAGCCGAGGCTCCAAAGTCTTTGCCAGAGATCTGTCTGCCAGAAAGTGCCAACTGTCAAAGCTGAAGACCGAGTGTGGCAGTATTGTTTCCGGGGCACCTGAGATTTTGAGTGAGATTGAGAGGTTCTATGGGCAGCTGTACACGTCATCATTGGAGCCACACGCAAGTGTGAGTAACGATCCAAGTTAACGAGTCTTATCTGACACTATTCCGAAGATATACCGGACGTCAGTTTGAGCGAGATTAGAATGGCTCACCAGCACCTTAAAAATGGCAGGGCCCCAGGTAAGGATGGAATTACAGCGGAGCTTTTGAAAGCAGGTGGAAAACCGGTACTTGAAGTCCTTCAGAAGCTTTTTAATTCCGTCCTCCATGGTGGCACTATTTCGGAGGCGTGGAGCAGAAGTGTGGTGGTCTTGTTCTTCAAGAAAGGCGGCAACGCTCTTTTGAGGAACTACAGACCGATTTCCCTTCTGAGCCGCGTCTACTTGCTGTTTCCTAGAGTCATTACGAATTGTCTCGCACGCAGACTTGACGACTTCCAGCCGGTTTCCGAAAAGACTTTAGTACCGTGGACCACACACCCTTCGGCAAATTGTACAGAAGACAGAAGAGTATAATCTGCCACTTTTACTTGCGTATGTGGACTATGAGAAAGCCTTTGATTCCGTCGAAATTTGAGCGGTGATGCAGTCCCTTCAGCAATGCCAAGTTGACTGTCGGTTTATCGAATACGAATCTTTGTTCAGTAGAGCTACAATGGCTATTCGAGTACAGAATCAGAGTACGAAACCTATCCAACTGCAGAGAGGTGTAAGACAGGGTGACGTTATATCCCCGAAACTTTTCACCGCTGCATTGTTAGACGTTTTCAAGCTACTGGACTGGAAAAGACTCGGTATTTACATCAATGGCGAGTACATCACTCACTTTTGATTTGCCAACTATATAGTCCTTATGGCAGAATTGCTGGACGGCCTAAGCACTATGCTCAATGACCTTAATAGTGTCTCCCAACGGATAGGTCTTAAGATGAATATGGACAAAACAAAGATCATGTTTAATGTCCATGTCATACCTATTCCGGTAGTTGTTGGGAGCACTAAGCCCGAAGTTGTTGACAAGTATGTTTACCTGGGACAAATAGTCCGACTGGGTAAGTCCAACTACGACCGAGAGGTCAATCGACGGATTCAACTCGGTTGGGCAGCGTTCGGGAAACTGCGACACATCTTCTCATTAGACATACCTCAAAACCTGAAAACGACATTGTACAACCAGTGCGTGTTGCCAGTAATGACTTACGGATCTGAGACGTGGCTCTTCACTGCTGGCCGTATTATGAAGCTCAAGGTCGCTCAGCGAGCTATGGAGAGGACTATGCTCGGGTTTCTCTACGTGATAAACTTAGAAATGAGGATATCCGCAGTAGAACCAGAGTAACCCGACATAGCCAAGGTGGTTTAGGACCGTGCTTGTGGCATTCTTTATTCTAGAGGCCTATGTTTAGCAGTGGACTTGTGAAGGGCTATAATAATATATGATGATGATGATGACACGAATCGCAAGGAACTTAAATTTAGTATACACGAATATGACGATATTGCACTACATATACAAAAATAGAACTATCGTACTTATTTCTTTGCGATTGTGTTTGCTTGACAGTTTTTACGTCCGATTATATGGCACATCTCTAGTTATTAAAAAAAATTACCGCTTGTAAGCATAGTACTAAACTGCGGCACGTGAAATAAATGAGACTTTTATAATTTTATTAATAAAAAAACTAGATTTGGTAAAATTTTTGAAGTTAATTTTAATCTAATAGTCATAATAGTCCAGAAAAAAAAATGCAGTGGTATTTCTTTTACAATTAAAAAATTAGTCGTATCTTGCAAACGCACACAAGTTTCATTCTAGTGATGAATGATTCTTGTACACTAAATCACACGACCATAAACGATATTATTAAATATAGAAATACATCAGCTTATAATCGATATAATTACAATATACCGCAAACAAACATCAAAATCAAAACGAAGTCAACCATGATTCCCAGCAGAGTGACACAGCCGCACTTCTGTTTGTGTCATGTTTGGTCCTCTTGTGTTTACTCTGCGTCCCAGTTTATAATTTATCGCATAAAAGTCAGAATCAAGTAATCGTTGGTAAACATGAGTTTATGGTTCTGAATAATTTCAGTCATTGTTTGAGAGTTGTTGGAAGTGGACATGTACATCCTTTATAATTAATTCCTTTAATAGTGACTAGTTAAAATTGAACTTTGTGCCTACCCAGTAAAGAGTTTTTATTGTGCAGTGTAATACTACGACTCATAAGTATCAATACTTGTTTCATCTCGTTCTTGCATCGCATCTGAGAGTTGCAATTGAAGGGCGCCCGCACCTCACCCCCTCAAGACTAAAAGACAGCGTAATATTTCTTGTCTTATTACTCCTGGCGCATAAGTACATGGTGCGTAATGGCCAAGTTACAGAGAACTCCGCCTAAGTGCCCTTCAAACCCAGACATAAGTCTAACTACATCGGATGTTAATTATGTAAATACACGTAAGCGCTTCACTGAAGGGTATGACTCGGAATTTCTGTCCACATTGATTGACGAACGTTTTAATACATTAGACTTAAAAATTAAGGAAACTATTACAAATATAGTTTCCTCCACGATTTCCAGCGAATTGACTAAAATATCCCTTTCATTAACAAGCCTATATACAATCATATCCGAGCTGCGAGATGAGAACATTAATTTAAAACAAGGTTTTAAGGATTTAAATAATCACTTGTCGGAGGTCGATACTACTTTAACCGATCTTAATGAGCAGTCAATATCGTTTGATACACGGCTTAAGTCCATAGAAAGTCAAGTCTCTAAAGACAATTATTTATCAGACAAATTATTGGTTATGGAGAACAAAATGGCTGCAATGGAGCAACAGGCACGTGACTGTAACATTGAAATATCAAATTTGCCTGAGCGCCGTGGAGAGAATCTTGTTACAATTATTATTAATATTGGCGTGCTAATAAACCAGCAAATCCAACCATCTGACATCATCATGGCCCATCGGGTTCCTCATGTTGGTGAAAGTGATAAACGACCTAAAAATGCAATTATAAAATTTAAATCCAAAATTTTGCGTGATAATTTTGTAGCTTCGTACCGTGCTAAAAAAGGCTTAACTTCAGATCAATTGTCTATCACCGGATCATCGAATAAAATATATATAAATGAACACCTAACCTTGAAAAATAAACAAATATTTCGAGAATCCCGTGAGAAGGCCAAAACATGTGACTACAAATATGTTTGGTACAAGAATGGTACAGTTTTGGTACGAAAAACTGACTCATCTCCTATTTTACCAATACGCTCGCTACAGGATCTTAAAAAAATTAAGCCTTAGAATAATTTGTTACAGTAATGGGTTATTAATTTTATTTTTATTTTGCTTTCAGTTATTTTTATATTTTTGTACTGATATTTGGGAGCATGAGCATGTTGTTCACACTTTCATTACTACAAAAAGGTCGGTAACTAATTTTATAGACTATTTGATGGAAACATACTTTAAAATATATTATGTATTATGCTGCAAAATTTTACACAATCTTATATCTTATTGTTATATACAAAATGTTAACATAATTTACATATCTTTACTCATTAATCATTATGCACTAATATGGCGCAGTTATAAAAGAAAATTTAAAAATTCATCTTATCTACTTAATTTAAATTGTGTATCGAAAACTTATCTCAATCTTTTTTTCCTCACAATATTTATAATGAAATACTTAATAATTTATCATAATTTATTTAATGGATTCTGAAATAAAAAACATATCAATTTACTATCAGAATTGTCGAGGTTTAAGAACTAAGTTGCACACTCTTTTTATGAATATTTTACTTCTCAACTATGATATAATAATATTGACAGAAACCTGGTTTCATAGTGGCATTTACGATAACGAATTGATAGATCAACGTTATCGAGTATTTCGCAGCGATCGGGATCGGACGGCGACCGGCCGTAAAGACGGCGGTGGCGTATTAGTAGTAGCGGTGCGCAGCTCGCTTGTTGCTGTGCCATACTGCCTGCCGCCCGCGCCTCACGCTTCCCCCGATCCGCCTCCTATTGTTGACCATACCTTGGTACTTATAGGTTCGGGTACTAATAAGCTTCTGATATGCGCTTCATACATTCCACCCAATTTAAGTAATGAAGTATACCTTACTTACCTAAATTACATAAGTTATGTCATACAACCTTTAGACTCATGTAAATTTTTAATGGTGGGAGATTTTAACTTACCTACAATTAATTGGCTTCCTAAAGATAATTATCTAGAACCTAGCTTTTATAGTAATACATGTTTATCCTCTAGACACTTAGTTAATTTTATGGCTTTGACGAACAGCTACCAATTTAATCCTTTCAGAAACTTAAATGACCGCACCTTAGATTTATTTATATCAAATATTTTAGAATGTAAAATTATAGATGCTCCTTATAATTTAGTACCCTTGGATAATCTCCACCCTACTTTTTATGCTTTGGTGCCTTTTATGCATGATAATAAGTCTATGCCACGGAGTTTACGAACACAGTTTTGTTTTGGAAATGCTGACTACTCAGTTATAAATAATGAATTATCCAAGGTGCCATGGGACGAAATGTTCTTAGGTAAATCAGCCGAAGTAGCTGTGATGACTTTTTATGAAATACTCTATGACTTTATCAAGAAGTTCGTACCAACAAAAATTGTAAAACGTTCTTCATTTCCTGTTTGGTTTAACGCCACTCTGATTCATACTTTTAAACGCAAAGAGCGTGTCTGGATCAAGTGGAAAAAATATGAAAACGCTTATCATTATAATGAATTCTCTAGGCTTAGAAAGTACTTTAATAAAGAGTGCGCAATTCGTTACAAAAACTACATGTCGTCAGTTCAAGATAACATTAAAAAAAATATAAAGCATTTCTGGACATATATATCAAAGCGTAAAAATACTGCTAGTATTCCGGACAATGTTTATTATAATGATAATATTGCAACTAATCCTACAGAAGTATGTAACCTATTTTCAACTTTTTTTCACTCAATTTTTGAAGCATCTTCTGTTTCAGCCGAGTATGATATTGATAGTATCGATCTTAGACAAAGCCCTGATTCACACATTAATTTAACATGTATTACATTATCAGAGGATGAAGTACTTAAAGAGCTACAAACTTTAAATACAACCAAGGGAATGGGGCCCGATAATATATCACCAGTATTTCTGAAAAATACAGCAGTTAATATTGTTAAACCACTGTGTTTCCTTTTTAATAAGTGTTTAGTTGAAGGAGTATGTCCTGACGTATGGAAAGCCGCTAGAATTGTGCCTGTATATAAGAGTGGTTCGAAACGAAATGTTGAGAACTACCGTCCTATTTCCATTTTGTCAGCCATGTCGAAGCTCTTCGAACGATTAATTTTCAACTGTATATATCCATTACTGCATAACTTAATTATACCCGAACAACACGGTTTTGTAAGGCGTCGTTCAACTACTACAAATTTATTAGTATATCTAACGGACTTATTCGAAAACTTAGATTCAAATTTTCAAACTGACTGTATTTACACAGACTTTCGTAAGGCGTTCGACAGAGTTGATCACAAAATTCTACTTGATAAAATTGCTTTTAACGGTATACGTGGCAATCTTTGGCGATGGTTTAAATCATACGTAATTAACCGTACGCAAAGGGTTGTTATTAATGGTTACGAATCAGAGTATGTTCCTGTCACCTCTGGGGTACCACAAGGTTCTATATTGGGACCACTATTATTTATACTTTTTATTAATGATATTAACTCGTGTTTTCAGCACAGTAATTTTTTATTATATGCTGATGACCTTAAAATTTATCGTACCATTTGTGACTATGAGGATCACTTCAGACTTCAGGATGACTTGGACCACTTTTCTGCTTATTGTTTAAAAAATAAATTAAGTCTTAGTATTTTTTTTTTTTAATTTATTATTAGATAAAAATCGTTACAATCTTGCTATGCGGCACAGCGAAAAACCACGCAGGTTTGTGTTGCGTGCCGTTCCGTCTACATTTACAAAAAATGGGGATAACAATTAATATTTATTAAGGAAGTACCATTTTAATTTATACTTTATGTTAACTTCATTAAGTTCACTTCTAAATTTATTATCCAGACCATTTATTAAGCGAGGTATTATGTATGCGCTGGTGCGCTCACCATATTTATTTTTGGATGGTATTATCATTAATTTTTTTTGAGTTATTTTGCGGGTCTGAATTTTATTTGAGACTGTGTGTTGTATACCTAAATTAAAGAATTGTTCTTTTAACAATTGATATTGGACTTTGTCATGGATATTGAGTACCTTGCAGTATTTAAATATAAAGTTTGCATTAGTTTTTGCCTGAAGTTTAATTTTTATAGGTATAATCGCTTTTAAAATTCTAAGTTGTAGTTGATAAATGTACTGTAGGTGTGATTTGTCTGTTCGTCCGTAGCTACTTAGCCCATAAGTTATGACTGAATCAGCAAGAGCGTTATAAAGCATCATTTTGACTCGAAAGTTTAATCGCTTTCTAATTATAAACATATTCGCCAAAAATGCTCTAAGCTTATCACATACATGCTTTATATGCTCGTGCCAATTAAACTTATGGTCTACTACTAAGCCTAAATATTTATGCGATGTAACTAATTCAATCGTGGAACACTTACAATTAAGTTGAGGTTGGTGAAGGCAATTATGATTATGCGCAATAATTTTATGTTTTAATATGCTATGAGACTTTAAGTTTGGCGAGTGTATATGGACTAATTTTGTCTTTTGGGAATTTAATATCAAACCGCTGTCATGGCACCATTTATTTAATGAATCAAAATCATCCTGCAACAAAAGCAGTGCGTCATTGACATCTTTAGCAGCCACAAGCATACACGTATCATCAGCGTATTGATAGTTAGTACAATATCTAAAAATCTTATTCATGTCATTGACATATGCTATAAAGTGCAATGGTCCAAGTACGGAACCTTGAGCAGTGCCTTCGGTTACTTTGACTGATGTGCTGTAGCTTTCACAAATTTTAACACGGTAGCTTCTATTAGTCAGATAGTTTTTACACCAATTTAAAAGAGGTCCACGAATACCTGTATCTTCTAACTTCCTAATCAGCTTATTATGATCTAATGTATCAAAGGCGCGAGAAAAATCAATAAATAGAGCTAGAACATGTAGTTTCTGATTCATACATGAATTAACTTGATCTGTGAATTCCGATAATAGCATTGCAGTGTTCTTACCAGGCCTAAAACCGAATTGGCTAGAGCTTAAAATATTACTTTTTTGATAAAACTCGTGTATCTGATTACAGATATATTTTTCCGCTATTTTATCTATTGCTGATGTTAAAGTAATAGGTCTGTAATTATTTGTGTCATCAAACTTACCTTTTTTATGGACTGGTCTAACACATCCCACCTTAAGTTCATCTGGATATGTCTCTGTTTTGATACAGGTATTTACAAATTTAGCTAAGGGCTCTGAAATTATATTGGCAATGCTCTTGATATCTCTCATTCTAATGCAATCAAAACCTGGGGCTTTATCAGTACTTAACTTATTAATTAATTTATATACACTATCTGGTGTTGCCTTCTTAAAGTACATACTACAATTATTTACATTTGCTGGTAAATTGTTTTGATCATATTTTAATATATTCTGGTTGCAGTTTGGCAAAATATCTTTCACGGCAGAGTCAAAATTATTCGCAAAATTGTCTGCAATACGTTTTGGTAAAAGATTTAATGATTTAAAAGCATTTAATATAACTTCATCTATTGATTTTACAATCCTACCAGCGATATCATTCAAAATTTGCCATAATTTTTTTGAATTAGCAAAATTTTTAATTATTTTATTTTTATAATAAGAATTTCTATTATATTCAGTTACCTTGTTTACCTTATTTCTTTTCCTATTGTATTCTAATCTTAATACTATGTTATTCTGGTCTTTTTTCCATTTATTAAATAGCTCATCACGTTTTTCACTCAAATTAATTATTTTTTTATTAATCCATGGCGCCTGTCGATATAATTTTGAGTTATTATTAATAGTTCTCATTGCCCTTGAATATGCATTATTAAAAGTATCTTTTATGAAAGTGTACATTTGCTGCGGTGACTGCATCTCATCAATATGAGACCATTCCGCAGTACATAATTCCTCGCCTAATATTACAGGGTCGTATATAGGTATTTGCTTACTTGCGATATAGTTAAGTTTTTTTGACTCATGGATACTGCATAATGCAACCACGGTCAAGCGATGATCCGCCAGTACAGTATCGACCGCGGCCGTGCAAGGATCTGTTGTGTGGGAGCGCACAAAGATGTGATCAATGCAAGATTGTGTAGTTAAGCTTAATCTTCTTTCAATACGTGTATAATCGGTGATACCACACTTCAGTCCTTGCTCCGCCAGCAGGTTTAAGTACTTATCTCTGATATTTGATGATAATTTTAGGTCTATGTTCACATCTCCAGCGACTACAACATTAACAAAGTGCTGTAAGTTATTTAATAATTTTGTCATTTCATTTATAAATAGTTCTTTATTATAGGAGGGAGGTCTATAGATAGCACACAAGGCGATTACTTTATTACACGGTGTTTTAATAGAACCTATGATCGACTCGAATGTATGTGAACTATAGTCTAACTGCGTGAATTTTAAATAGTTTCTTACATAAACAATAATACCTCCGCCTTTCCTATTTTTACGAAGTTGTGAGTACATTTTATAACCGGGAATATTATACAAATGACAGATGTTTTGTGCTATAGCTACTTCGGTCAATATTATTACGTCAATTGGATGTAAACTTATTTCTATTTGA
>JAVANC010000023.1:13068645-13139948 GCA_033319125.1 Parnassius glacialis | reverse complement strand
CCACGTCGAACCCAACGTGGTGTGATTTCAGTTGCAAGGAGTAGAACGTCTATGATTGATTAACCCTTGTCTGTTGGACCCTTTCAGTTGTTGTATAAGAGATTACCAATTTTATCGTTTAAAATATATCTTCAAGTTCAAGTACATCAAGTTTAAATTTTGAAATATATTTTATTTATTTTCAGAAAATTAAAACCCGCTTAGAAATGAGAGGAGGCCTGTGCCCAGCAACAATTAAATATGACTAACTTCACTCGTCATAATTTAATAAAACCAATTTATTCTGTGATATAACTTAAATAATCTAGTGCTTAGTAACTATAATTTAACTAGTGTTACAAATAGCCAGGATAGTTTTCTAATGATGAGTTTTAATAAATTTATTTACTAAAATTTGTATTGTTGTTTAATTATTTAGTTAATGACATCTTGTACTCATACGTGTGCTCCGCGCGAAAGTCGCAACGAACTGATTGAAATTGCCCCAATTGCGCTACACAAGCGACAGCGGCAGGGCCGATCTAGGGAGCAAGGAAGATCTTGCGCTCCTACCGCCCTGCCGCAGGGCCGACTTAAAAATTGCCCCTGCTTGCCTACACACATCACAATTAAGGAGGAAATTAAGTGTCATACCCACTCCTACACCCTAGATTGCCCCTGCGGCAAGCATGTCTGTAGGCGCCTTTAAGCCGGCACAGCGATCGGAGCGATATCAAAGGTCGCAGGGCCGACTTAAAAAATTGCCACTGCTTGCCTACACACATCACAATTAAGGAGGCAATTAAGGGTCATCCCCACTCCTACTCCCTAGATTGCCCCTGCGGCAGGCAGGTCAGTAGCCATCTTTAGTCCGGTTATACTAAGCTACGCCTTGGCTCTACCACTTACAAAACCACGGACCTCGGACAATTAATAAAATTACATTAAAGTGGTATCCAAATTAAAATTCAATTAAGAAATAATTTTATAGTAATGAAAGTATTTTTATGCAGAAAGATTTAAAATATATTTTTCATATCCTATGAACAAAAATTATGCATTTGTTAATATATCATAACAAATCACTCAATATTTTCACCCATATGGGTAGGCAGAGACTACGCACTTTCATTTGGTACAATACTGACACAGCTTTCTCACCTCCTTCACGTCCATATGTACGCATACATGTTCGCCGGTTAATTTGGCTCATTCTCAATATTCCGACAATTTGGTTAAAATTGTTTAGAGCATCCATTGCTGGCTCTGCAATTTACTTCATTATGATATGTTATCTATTTTTCATAGCCGTCTTACAGCCCATATTCGTACTTACTGCACAGGTCTCTGCAAAAAACAGTAGATCAGAAGGGAATTTGGGTTTTCTCTGCTCTATATTGGTACTGTTTACGAGGCCCAATGTGTATTGATAGACTTCTCACGTACTTGAAATAAAATATATATTTTGATGTTAAATTATTTTTGATTAGTAATTTAATTTAGCGCGTAAAATAGTGACTCCAGTATGTAAAGATATCAAACTTAGATCACTAGCTAAATCTTTAAAATATCACTAGTAAATTTTTCCAGGTATTTGTCGTATATCGCCTAGACATTTTACATTGTACTGTATGAATTGTACATTGAAAAACATCTAAATCTTGAAATATTATTCCTAGGTCATAGATATACTTTTTACGAGAAGGATTCGAACCTGCGGTCCACAACGCCATAGCCACTATATAAAAACTTGGCCACTGTGCTACAGAGTCATTAATATGATTTTAATATATTAATGACTCTGTAGCACAGTGTCATTAATAGTAGTAGAGCAAATATAACAGTGGTAGAGCCAAGCGGCAGCTTTTGCTGTCGCACGGATGGGCCGGCTCGAACCGGGGTGGTACCACGACCTCACAGAATACCAGCGTGAAGTAGAGGTTTACCTCTGCGTTTCGCTTGGTGAGTGCAGGTGGCCGGAGGCCCTTTTTACTGGAAATGAGGCATTCCATCTTAGTCCTCACGGGTGACAACGCATCTACATTTTGATTTGTAATAGAGGATAGATGTAGATGTCTATGGGCCGCAGCAACCACTTACCATCAGGTGGACTGTGTGCTCGTTTGTCACCCTTATCCTATAAAAAAAAATATAAACCACATTCTGGTTAATTCCTGTTCCAATGTTCATATTGAAGCAAAAAGACGTCACATTTTATTACAGAAAACGGTTTACCAAAAGAATCTTACGTTAATTTTATGTTTAGAGACGCGTTTTATGCTTTTCTAGTGGAAAATTTTATTACAACATTGTTCCCAGGACTGCTTTGTATAAAATAAAACATATTTTAAATTATTTTGTTTAGTATCTTTATTACGTATTGCATTCTTGGTATTATGGTGGTATTGTTATTTTAAATAAAAAAACCTAATTATAACATTATTTTGATTCCAATACATTAATCAATAATATTAGAATAAGTGGTTACTAGTAAACAAAGAAGGCATTTTGCAGTGTTCTTTGTAACTATGAAAGCATTCGTCTACTTTTTGAGTTGCCTGCAGGGCTGTAGTGGTAGTTACCATCTCAGATGGTACTATTACGAGCTTGGGGTTCGAGACAATTAAAAACTGCCGATTGAATTACCAAAATTCACTATTTAATTACCAACACTAATTACAACTTAAAATCACATTAATAATAAAACACAGTTTGCCGATATTTCGCTTCGACGTATTCTCTTGTATCGCCAATTCAATACTGCCCCGGTCCTGATCTATACCGGCCTATATAAGGCCTCAGATAGTTTCCAGAACCTTCTACTGTAGCGACATCTAGAATGTTCGAGTACATATCGGTCCCGACATTTCTGGAAGGATCTCGACTCTCCTAGTTCTGCTACTCGAAACTAGAGGGCGCTAGTGTAACTAGTGTTGCCATGTACAAGGCGCGCAACAGTACTTAACATCAGATGGACTGCTAGCTAATTTTTTATTTTAAATTCAACATAATAGATAGTTATTGAATAGAACTAACTTCACAGATACATTACGTTGAATTGAACTTTTAAGTATACGCGTTGTTTTTGGTAACATACGTCTAAGTCTACGCGTCTGTAAGTCACGCGTGGGTCTAGAACTATACCTAACAAAACATAAGTATGTTTATAAATAATTATTGGAAATAACATATTAATATATTAACGCAATAAAAGCCACAAGTTTGTTATTTAAACTGTTTATTGTGCCTATAATAATCAGTATTATAAGTAAGTTTTAAGTATTTTGTAAAGGACATGTCTTTTTGGTTTTTATTTTTAAGGCATTGATTAAATGATATAAAATCAACTAAAAACTTAACTTCTAATTGAGCTTCTTGTTTTTTAACAGAATAGGAACATAAAATCTAATAAAAATTATTAAAAAAAAACTAATCAGAATTAAAAAGATGGTAGCGCATATCATGTTTTTTTACTTATTATAAGCCAGTGCTTGACCACAACCCCACCTGGTGGTAAGTGATGATGCAGCCTTAGATGGTAAATCCCACTGTTTTAGGCTAAAACAAGCCTGTTTACTCTTGCCTTGAAGACGCACAGATTTTATTCGGACGGAAATATTATTCCACTCCTTTGCTGTACACATTACAAAAGGCGAAGCAAATCGGTTGGTTCTAATGCGTTAAATATCGACAACAAAGGGGTGAAGACCCACCGACCGCCTGGTTGTCCTATGGTGAAAAGGATAGGGAGGAATTAAAGCGTGTAATTCTTGCGCACACTCACCGAAATGCATCCTATAGAACACCGAGAGACTGGCTACTCTGTGCCTGTGCTCAGCAAGTGGTGTCAGCTCTGCAGCTCACAAGATTGATTTCAATCAAAACAAGGGCACTAATGAACCTCTTAGCATGTCTTTCCAATGAGTGTAACGCTGCCAGGTGGTATTTTGCAGCAACAGCCCATATGTGACCGGACTTGCGCTTTATATAAGGTAAGAAGCTGCCCCGGTGTGAAGTACCACCGCACTCTTGCAAGGACACAAAGTTTTCTTGCGGCTGCTTTGGCTATAGTCTCAATGAACTCCCCATAATTAAGGTTCAGAGAAAATTCAACTCCTAACAACTGAATTTGGTCAGTGTACTCCAAGGACACATTCCGAAAAGTAGGAGCCAGGGTAAGTGCGTTCCTTTTAGTAGTGAAAAGACACGCTTGTGTTTTGGAGGCGTTATATCCCACGAGATTGGCATCGCCCCATTCGGAGAATGTCTGTAGTGTGAGATTCACATGCTCAAGGACAGCCTCTCTTTCTGACTGGATTTGATCGTGACTGGCCTGGGCACTTGGTTGATATCTCTCCACAACTGTGCTGTCGTCTGTATACCCGACATATATAGATACCGGGAATGAGCAGATCATTTATATACAGCAGGAAGAGTGTTGCGGAGAGAACGGACGCTTGAGGAACACCGGCGTTTGTCGCCACAGTATCGGATGAGCAGCTATCGGCGACGATCCGGTAAATGTCTTTAAAATTAGTTAATAGCATACTTAAAATGATATTGTATTTAACTAAAATTAACGATTCTTCCTTTATAATTTTTATATTTATTTATAAAACGTTAACCCCACTCTAGGATTTTTTCCTGTATTGTGGAAGCAGTTTACAAACATAAATTGCACAAGCACAAACATCCAGATCCGGAACAGAAATTTGTAGGCCAAACAATAACATACTTGTCCCGTGCGGGATTTGAACTCGCGGCCCCTAGCACTGCAACTGATTGCTAAGCCACTGTGCCACGGAGCTGTCGTACTGACTTGTGTTTTGAGACCACACTTCTTGCCGAAACTCTATACTATAGATTTTGATGAGTGTGTTTGCGAGTATCAAAATATGCGAATCAAATAGCCGTACTCTTCTATATCTTCAATTATAAGCTTGATTTTTCCAATTCCAAGTATCTTTACACCTTAGTATTTAATATTAATTATAAGTTGATACCTTTATTAATTACTTGGAAGAAGGATCTTGATGGATAGACGGACAACAAAATGATCTTACTATAAGAGTTTTGTTCTTTTTTTCCTTTTGAGGAACTTAACTCTAAAAACATACTGCAAGGTTTCGCGACAAAGTAAGCACATTCTGCGTAGAACGTACCAAAATGAATAAAATTAAATTGAAAGTAGCCGAGTTTGACTAGAACATTACAAATATCTTGGTCTCTTAGGACCATTGTTGCTTCAAAGTAGGTACTCGTACATAAAACGTCGAAAGTTAAACGCGATATCATCCATCAATTTAATTTTTCTCAGTATATAATATTTGTATACATACATATAAAAAATATTACGACAGATAAATAATTCTTAGCTTGAGAGCTTGATTTCCTTAAGGCTGATAATAAAATTATATTTTATCATAAGTACATAAAATCAGCATGTTTCTAAGGAGTTATTTTACGGTCGCCGGTCTTAATTGAACATCTTATCTTATATCCAATTTTCAAAGGGTCAATTTTACGAGGCTATAGACAAATAAATTGCTAGGTACTTGAGGCTATTTTATTCTGTTTCATGATATTTGTTTTTTCTATTTTCATTTATTTATTACGGTATGAATAAAATTCTATTGTGTAAAAAACAATAGAAGTCTAATATGCCGCGAGTGAAATTCACATCCAGGCTAGAACAAACAAAAAGATAAATTAATAAAACAAAATTATTGGTTCGAGTATGGTTATATAGGCTGATGTTTCTGATACTGAATCCTTGCCTACCTCAAATTTAATGAAAACATTACATCGGGCATGGACAGGAAAATGAGTGGGACGTTTATACGTTATCGTATTTGTAGCACTGATATAACTGCTAATTAATTTCTAGATTTTAAACATGTGAATTGGAGTCTCGGTGTGTAGATCATCCTCAACATTTTCTTAATTTAACAATTTACGCTTTAATATTTACTCGTATTAATATAAACTACTACTAAAGATACGAATTATTGTAAATATAATGTGAAAGTGCATTATACATATAGGGTAGTAGATTCCATGTTATTCCATCGATGTCGTAAGAGACGACAGAGGGATTTTTAACAGTGGTAGAGCCACGCGGCAGCTTTTGCTGTCGCAGGGATGGGCCGGCTCGAACCGGGGTGGTACCACGGCCTCACAGAAAACCAGCGTGAAGTAGAGGTTTACCTCTGCGTTTCGCTTGGTGAGTGCAGGTGGCCGGAGGCCCTTTTTACTGGAAATGAGGCATTCCATCTTAGTCCTCACGGGTGACAACGCATCTACATTTTGAATTGTAATAGAGGATAGATGTAGATGTCTATGGTCCGCAGCAACCACTCACCATCAGGTGGACTGTGTGCTCGTTTGTCACCCTTATCCTAAAAAAAAGGGAAATAAAACAAGAGATAAGCAGCATCATCATGCCTGGAATTGTTCAACAGAATAAAAAATTCGGTTGCCATTACCTTTACCAAGCGTGGCAACTACAGCAAATATTACGGGGAGGCCTATGTTTAACAGTGGACTTTTAACAGGTTTCAATTAATGAATAATTGATATAATATAAAACCATAAAAATACAACGGAGAACACGATGCAAGCTAATTTGGAAACTAAATTTAAATTAAGAATAATCAGGAATAGCACCTCTTAACGTTACCGTTACTATTAAAGTCCACTGCTGAACATAGGCCTTCCCCTTAGATTGCCTCTAAGGGAGTATACTTGCCCTAGTTGCCACGCTTGGCAAGCGGGTTGGCAATCACAGTTTATTATTTTATTTTTAGTCGTTATTAGGAAGACTCTGCAGCCCGTCTTCTCATTTCTTTCCCTCTGTCACCTCTTACGACTACTGCCGGATGATATGGGTTTGTGGATATTTTACACATCCACTACATGGAATGGAACCTCGTATTCTTCTTAAATTTGCTAAAATCAATATTTTTTTAAGATAAGAGTGCAAACAAGCACACAGTCTACCTGATGGTAAGTGGTTGCTGCGGCCCATAGACATCTACATCTATCCTCTATTACAAATCAAAATGCAGATGCGTTGTCACCCGTGAGTACTAAGATGGAATGCCTCGTTTCCATTAAAAAGGGTCTCCGGTTCTCTACACTCACCATACAAAACACAGCAGCGTTAAGCTGCTATTTTACGCTGGTATTCTGTGAGAGCGTGGTCCTTCCCCGGTTGAGCTGACCCATTCGTGCTACAACTATACTACTAATATAGCTGCAGCGTGGCTCTACCATGTACAAAAATACTAGGTACGACACATCAATTAATTTTATTACGTAGCTCTTAGTAAAATTAATTTTAACATGTTTGTTATAATGGATTTCCGCAAAGTAACGCAAGATTCTATTAATTATTTTAGATGTACCTGTCCATGGGCCACAGCATCCACTTACAATCAGTTGGACTGCGTGCTCTTCCCTTATTCTACAAAAAAGTAAGAAGTTACTAAAATATTAAATAAAATAAATAAATATTATATAAAATATATTATATATATTATTATATTATTTTTGTTATCTAAAATAACCTAACCCATCGAGTTACGTTGACGCACATAAATTTAATAGCGGTACAACATGAAACGGTGTATTTGGTTTCGATTGATGAGCAGTATACGCTGGTGAAGTTGTTGCGTGACGTCGATTGGTCTATAAATCAAGTTTGTTCAGAACGATTTACGATAACTCGATCGTACTGGCTGCCATAGCCTAATTCAAATGCTGTATATATTTACGTATTAGGGTTTGCGGGTAAACTTCGTCCGCGTAGAACCCTTGCAGGTCTATTATAGTGGTTTTTGGCAAGTAGTTTGATTAAAAATTAACCACTTCAAGGTTAAATTTTTTGCGATTTTCTTAGAATATGTGCGATATAAGAAAGTCATTAAAATAAAAACTAAAGATCTATTAATTCCATGTTAACTTTAAAAACCTTATTATTCTTAACATTTACACATCTTAATTTTATTGTAAAATGAAGTTGGTATAATTTTTTTTTATTAAAAATCGATTTTGCATCAAAACTTTAATATTGTATTGTATAAACTTGAATACTTATTAACGTAAGTGGTTTTTTTTTATAGTATAAGGGTGAAAAACGAGCACACAGTTCACCTGATGGTAAGTGGTTGCTGCGGCCCATAGATATCTACATCTATCCTCTGTTACAGATCAAAATGCAGATGCGTTTTCACCCGTGAGGACTAGGGTGGAATGCCTCATTTCCAGTAAAAAGGGCCTCCGGCCACCTGCACTCACCAAGCGAAACGCAGAGGTAAACCTCTACTTCACGCTGGTATTCTGTGAGGTCGTGGTACCACCCCGGTTCGAGCCAGCCCATCCATGCGACAGCAAAAGCTGCCACCTGGCTCTACCACTGTTAAAAAGTAGTGAGAGGTCACGAGATTTATTGCGATCGTAAGATACCTATCAAGCACAAAGGTCAAGTTTACAGGAGCAATATAACCATACCGTCCTGTCTTTATAGTAGTGAGATCTGGCAGATCTTGGGCCGACATGTCCGAAAATTCCGCGTTATGGAAATGAAAACGCCGCGTTGGATGTACCATCTAACGAAGCGAGACTATATACGTAACGAGTATATCTAGGTCTAACCGGAGCGGTCTTAAAGTACCAGACGTGGTGGATATGCTTTAGGAAATACGGTCAAGGTGAAAGGTCCTACGTAAACCGGTAGATTACATTGGAAGAAGATGAGTTGATACCATCATGGCAGGAACATGATCACAGCAGACAAAAAAGTACTGGTTCTATGTTTTAAGGTCGGGTAAAGTGGAGAGATGAGCAGGACAAAGGACCCTGGTAATGCCCAAAATAAACTACAGAAGCCGTTCCTTTCTACTTTTGACGCTGTTCAATTTACATAAGGTTTTTCTTTTCCATACTCACCTTTTTTGAGAGAGATTGAGTCTAGAGGTATTTCGTACTTTGCAATTTAATGCAAATTTGCAAATAAAAAGGCTTTTTTGAAATCCAAAACAAAGGTTTCAGTATTGTTTTAATACATATATTTTGAAACTATTTATGGTTTGAAATATCAGTCTCATATTTAAGCTGTTAGGTTAATTATATAAATAGCTCTTCAAATATTAAGTTTTCTAATGATTAAAGTTTAAATATTATGTTTTCAAATTTTCATCAAGTATTCATGAACTTCTAAAATTCATTAGGACAAAGTTTAGTATGAACAAGGGTCGAAATAATGGAGTAGAGGGTTGTTGTAAACGCTTTTGGGTTTTGTATTTTAAATCTGGAGCTAAATGTGCGTGACAGGAGCTTTGTAAAGGTAGGTAAATGAGTGAATTTAAAATGTACGCCGTATATCATTATTTTAATCATTTTTCACTACAAATAAAATAAAATTTAGCAGCCTGTATACGTCCCACTGATGAAAAAGTCCTTCTTTTATTTAAATGGGGTAATAAGCCAGGGAACAATCCCTCGCAAGGTACTAATGTTTGTTCGCAGATATTCTTATTCCCATGTGGTGGTACGCTAAGTCCCGTGGGTATGGCGGCCGTTGTAAAAATCGGCTATGGGTAACCAAAAAGTTCTTGTAACTTCCAATAGATGGCGGTACATTTATCTTGTGGGAGCAGCATCAAACCTGCGAAATGTATATAACAATTGTCTATCCGCCTCCCATTCGTTAAGGAAAATCCTTTTTTCAACGGAAGAAGTCGAAATTCAGAATTTTACCTGCTGATAAAAAAGGAGAAGACTACATATCCTCGATGTTTTTAATTTCTCACTGCCGAGCACGTAATAAATCAGAACATTGAAGATTGAACTTATTTTTTTCGCATCCTATTGAATTGTCATCACTTACTTTTTAACTTAGATTAGGGTTATTACAGACGATACTTGGTCATTTTCGATGAATATAGTTGATCAGATATGGTAGGGCCGCGAGGTGAGGACCAATACTCCCCCTACACTCATCGACCGAAGCGTGTTCAGGAAGGCTATATGCGGTGAAGGTGCTACATAACATTTTGTTATTTGTGCGAATTTTGGCAGTTGCAAGTCCGACAAAACCTTGCCTTGGCCCCGCGAGGTTGATATGCATATATGGGTAAAGTTATCCATAAAAAAGGTGAGCACTGGTTCTTTGAGCTACCGTTCTTATTTCCTTGTATTTTTTTAAATTTGAAATATCAAGTGCGCAGATACGAGTTCATGGAGTCTTGTTCGAACTACTTTCGAATATTATGTTGTCATCCTAAAGATCTTATCGTAAAGGCGTCCGATAGGCGATCCACTTTCGAGGTTACACAACATTTCTGGCAACTATAAAATTGATTTTGTTGCGACTACGATATGCATGTGGTTCGGTTAACCTTAAACAGTTGACCTAATCATACTAATTTAGTATCCGTCTTAACCAAGGTTGGTTTTTTAATTATACAGTACGAGTAAGCTGCATGCCTAGAACTTGACTCCTATCCGAGTTTCGCTGACTTTGCCACTGTATTATAATCTATTTCTGATCTCATCGCCCAAACTTGACATTTGATGCGTTCAGGCCAGAACTCATCAGTTCCAATGCTTGATTAGTTCTTACTTTTTATTTTATACATAAGATAACCTCCACTCAAGAATTTTCTCCTAAAGAAGAATTTTTCTTACATACAACCGAACCCGGAATTATCGTTTCTAAACTATATCACTTGTTCCGTGCAGAATTAGGGCCACCGGCCCCTATCGCTGCAGCTAAATACTTATCCACTGAGATAGAGTCATTCGGGGTAACTGAGCGCAGTGGGTAAGTGAGCGCAGTGAGTGTATCTCCCGAACGGGGAACGGGGGGGGGGGGGAGGTTTTCGTAAAGGTCGAAAAGTGATGCCAGAGTGCCCTGCTAGTCGCAACTTGTCTCTGTGGCGGTGGTTGAGAAATAACTTTTTTTTCATAAAAAACAGTATATGGTGTTTAAATTGGAATTTTTTTGTTTAATGGAAAACAGTGTATCATCGGCGTTATCGATTTCACAACGGTAAGTTGTATTTTCTTTGAATAACAATATGTTTATGCTACATTTTATATAAAAAAATCATGTTTCATTTGTTTTCAATTTATTTTATGAGCTTTCAATTGCAATTTGGTGTTCTAGGGAAAGTGTGCGCGGGTAAGTGTGCGTACACTTGCCCCTTTGATGTTATTTTCAGTTTCTCATCACCATACCGTGAAATTATATAAGAAAAAGACCTGAAGTTGCATCGGTCACTGAAAAACAAATCTCTAGAGCCAAAGCACTCATTGAGCATGAGCAAAAGAACTGCTGCAAGTGCCATTGGTATCTATTAGTGAGTATTGTATTCGAAATCGACATCATCGTCTTGAAGAGGAAGAACAGTTTTCTATGGCCTCGACCGCTACAACAGTAGAATACTGTTGTCCTCTATGTAAGCAAAAATATAGAGAGCTAAATACTGAAGAATGGAGTCAGTGCATGTATGCAAAGACTGGTGACATGAGGATGCCATCTGATGATGATGCACTGCATACGAGAGAGGTGTTTTTGTTTGTGATAATTGAGTTGATGATCCCCAAATTAATATTGTTTCTAATAAATTAGACAATCCCAAGTAAAATATGTTAATCTCTAAATATTAATAATTAAAAATTTCTATAATTTAATTTAAATAAATGTTAAGTTAATTTAATTTTATGAGATAATTGTTATTTTTATACAAAGACTAATAACCAATAAAAATAGTTTCTAAGTGGCATTACAATAAAGAACCTTTATTCTTGAATATTGTGTATATTTTGATTAATCAAAGGAATGCGCTACTTATCCCATATGCGTATACTTACCACGTACGGGTGCGCACAGTTACCCGCATCATGGGTCAAGTGAGCGCATTCCGATTTTATGTAATTAAATGCTTACAGAAAAAAAACCACCAAGTTTTCTATTCTTATTTCTATCTCAATTTAGAGGCTAATATGTGGTTTATCTCAGAGCCGACTTTTATATTCCTAACTTTTTTAATTTATGCGTAGTGAACTAATATTTACCAAAGTGCGCACACTTGACCCGAATGACTCTACCGTACCTTCAATTAGATCACATAAGTCTATAATATACTTTTACGGCTCTGAAATATCCCTGGTGTAGTTAATAGCTTCATAAAAAGCTAAAAGAGTAATCATTTGCTATATTAATAGCATTTTTAGCCGACTGCAAAATATAAGCAGGTTCTCTATTCGACTCTATGTTCTTTTTTGTACGTATGTTACATGATATCTTCGCTATTTGTGAACCAATTTTAATGATAATTTTTGATTACATAGGTTAACTGTTAAGGGTGATCTCGTTTTTATTTTGAAGACAGTAAGTTCGACCCTAAATGTGATATTTATTTAATGTTACTGTTTATACGATATTCTAGTTAATTTGAGCGTGTGAAAAAATTCCATATAATAGCTTCTAAAGTCGGGGATTTTAATTTCTCAATACACTATCTGTTACGGCCTGCAACTACCTATCCCAGGAGTAGGATTTTCCGCGGCCCATTAACGGAAGAACCTACAGGCAGGTACAGGTCAGGCGTCCTAACGCCAAGGGTTAAAAGTTTCCAATTACATTAAACGATCAGGGGGGAGCGTTACAATTATTGAACAGAGCTTACTTACCTCTATCCAAGGCGACTGGTCCCTCAGGATTCGGTCAGGTCGCGTGTAGATGTGTAGTGCTAGGAAAGTAAGGGTCAGTGATGTGTATTTGGGTGTGGCTGGTAGTGTTATTGACCTTATTAGACCGTTCCCTCTGGAGCAGTTCGGCCCTCAGCTCCTCTCCAAACTACGGTCTCCTTCCGCAGTAACTTTCTTCGTTTTCTACGATAACAGTTCTTTAACTCTGTTGTACGATTAACTACCTTACATACTCTCTCGTTTGTTATAACGCTTGACTCGCGAAAATGAACACAGAACGTACGGATCAAAGGTCACCGTTATTTCTAGAATATCAACTACCGCACTAGTAACTAATACGGTCGAATCCACTTATACAGATTCTGAATTAGACCCTAAGTCCCGGGATGAAGCTAACAAAATAGGAATGCGCGTTACAATTCCCAGTGGTATATTTACTATACGCGCCTGTTATATTCCGCCTCCGACTTCCCGACCAAGAACGCGTACTCTCTCGACGCGATGAAAAGGACTACTTGTTCTAGCGTGCCCTCGAAACGACCGGACGTCCAAAACCGGTATCGTAGAGGCGCGCACGCCCTCTGACGTCAATTATTAACATTAACGCTTTTGCGCGAACACTATCTATTAGCACCGACTTCAAAAGCGTCGAAATTGTTTTGTTGTTTTTAGTTTTTTTGAAGTCGGTTTTTCCTTTTCGTTAATAGTTTAATTGTAAGTTTACTGTACGGCATACACATTTCTAAGCTGTTATACACTGTGATATAAGATTCCTTTTTCCGAACTAGGTACCATCTTTTTACCTATTTCCGCCGCCAAATAGCAGAATTTGCATAACTATTGTTGCTATACTGCTGTGTTCCGGTCTAAAGTTCCATTTTTGTCCTCAGAGGTAACAACGAACCTGTAGAATTCTTCATTTGAAGTTGCTTGCAAGTGCCCGTGGGCTACAGTAATCACTTAGCATCAGGTGGACTAAAATTTTATTCCAAATTCATTCGAAAGGGTTAAAGTTCACTGCTGAATATAGACCTCTCCCTTAGGAAGGATTTGATTTAATCGTTACGCGTGGCAGGCGGATTGTCGCAGAAGCGAACATCTCGGCCATGGACGCTACTCACCGCCGACGGTCTGGATATTTTACGTCTGTAGTAAACATAATTTAAAATTAGAAATTTTGTACAGCCGACTTCAATTTATGTTATTAAGAATAACTCAAAAACTATAGATAATAACTCAAAAACTTATAGATGTTTGTGGTCATTCATCATCCGCTTGTAATCAGGTCGATTATGTCGCCTTACCCTTTTATAAAGAATAACTTAAAATAGGATGTGTAAAAACAGTAATTGACTGAAGTTATAACAAATGTATAAAAAGCAAGCATATCCAGTCTCATTGTACGAGTAGTATGTTTTCTGTTTGATGTATAGAGAACAACAGAAATCAAGTTTTAAGTTATAATCCCACCCTCAAGAGAAAACGATCCAGTACCGCTAGTCGTCTGTCATCATTCTGACATAAGTGTCTAGTTGGACTGCTGTCCACTTTCTAAGTCAATGGTGGGGAAAAATCTATGAAAATTAAACTTTTAATGAAAAAGTACCAGAAGTACCAGCTTTCAAATAAAAAAAGAATCATTGAAATCGGTTCACCCAGTAAAAAGTTGTGAGGTAACACACATAAAAAAACTAACAGTGGAATTGAGTACCGTCTTCTTTTTGGTCGGTAGAAAATAGCTAAACCGCTAGTTATGAAAGGCCACGACGTCTTTCTCACACATCACATAGTCACCTTTTAAGACACCCGCGGTACAAAATAGCGTAATGGATTCTGTGACGCCGCCATTTCACGGCATTAGCACCCAAGCGGAATAAATATATCGAGTAGTTGTATTCATTGGATAGTAGTCACATTTTAATCCACATAGCACTATGATTTCTTATCTTAGTTTTCTGAAGAATACTACTCATTAAATGTAATTAAGTATTACGAATTTTATCGCATTTCATTTGAGTTTGATTTTATTTCCGGTATTTCTATGCCGTATAGTGGCGGGTAAGAATACCCACTACACAAATCCACCCGTGGGTGTCGAACTTACGAGTAGACACTATGCTTAATGACCTCAATAGTGCCTTCCAACGGATAGGTCTTAAGATGAACATGGACAAAACCTTGATCACGTCTAACGTAAATGTCACACCTATACCGGTAGTTGTTGGGAGCACTAGAATAGAATAGAATAGAATAATTTTTTATTCAATGTGTAATTCTTATTGAAAGTCATTTTTTACTTTACCACTGGTTCGAAAAAAAAACCTCCGTCCTGGGAAGAACCAGCAAGAAACCCAGCGGGACTTTTTTTTTAAAGCAAATTTTACAATAATGGTTATACAACTATATAAGTACAAAATTTATTTTAGAAACAGCTTGGAAGCGATCACCTCATTCCCAGGGGTTATTATCAACCATGTATTCATTTATACTATAATAACCCTTTTTATACAGTTTCAACTTAACAAAACATTTAAACTTGCTAATAGAGAGAGCCTGTACACTTTCCGGGACCTTGTTGTAATAGCGTATACATTGCCCCAAGAATGAATTACTGACTCTGTGGAGTCGAGAAACTGGTATCACTAGCTTGTGTTTGTTCCTAGTATTTACAGAATGCACATCACTTTTTTTACTAAAACTACCTTTGTTTTTGTGAACATACATTAAATTTTCGTAAATATACTGAGAGGCCAAAGTTAATATATTTATTTCTTTAAATTTATCTCTAAGAGACTCTCTCAGTTTTAGGTTGTAAATAGCTCTAATGGCCCTCTTCTGTAAAACAAAAATAGTTTCTGAATCAGCCGCATTTCCCCATAGCAAAATCCCATAAGACATTATGCTATGGAAATAACTGAAATAAACTAATCTAGCTGTCTCGACACTAGTGAGACCTCTTATCTTTTTTACAGCATAGGCTGCAGAACTTAGTCTGCTTGCTAGTTTGGATATATGGGGGCCCCACTGAAGCTTTGCGTCGAGAGTGATGCCAAGAAAAACAGTGGATTCAACAGGGCTCAGTTCTTCCCCATTTAAAAACACATTGGTTCTCAGATTTTTAACATTCGTTGTTGTAAATTTAATACATTTAGTTTTATTTCCGTTTAAATGTAAATTATTAACGTTAAACCAATGCACTAATTTTGATATAGCATTATTCACTTCGTCACATTTAAATGATTGACGTTTAAGTTTAAAAATCAAAGAAGTATCATCAGCAAATAATACTATATCATGATTATCCTCTACAATAGAAGGTAAGTCATTAATATACACTAGAAATAGGAATGGGCCGAGAATTGAGGGACACCCATTAATACAGGTGAGCCGGAAAAACTTTTACCATTGATAATAACTTTCTGCATTCTATTACTTAAATATGAAATTATAAGCTTAAGCGCTGTGTTCTTGACACCATAGTTTTGTAGCTTCCTGATTAATGTCTCATGGTGAACGCAGTCGAAGGCTTTGGAAAGGTCACAAAATATACCCAAAGCATCCTCTGAATTCTCCCATGCACAAAAAATATGTTTAATAAGCTCAACTCCAGCGTCAGTTGTTGAGCGACCCCTTGTAAAACCGAATTGATTTCTATGTAGCAATTTATTAATATTAAAGAAACAACATCTGATCTAAAATTATTTTTTAAAAAATTTTACTAAATGTTGGTAGTACAGAAATTGGTCTAAAATTGGCGGGGCTACTAAGCTCGAAGTTGTTTACCTGGGACAAATAGTCCGACTAGGTAAGTCCAACTTCAACCGAGAGGTCAGTTGACGGATTCAGCTCGGCTGGGCAGCGTTCAGAAAATAACGGCACATCTTCTCGTCAGGTATACCTAAAAACTTGAAAACGAGACTCTACAACCAGTGCGTGTTGCCAGTGATGACCTATAGAACTGAGATGTTATCCTTCACTGCTGGCTAGATAAGGAAGCTCAGTTTCGCTCAGCAAGCTACGGAGTGGGCTTAGAGTTTCTCTGTGTGATAAACTTAAACATTTGTATATCCGCAGTAGAACCGGAATAACCGACAGTCCAATGGATTAGTAAGCTGAAGTGGCAATGGGCTGGCGATATACCTCGAAGAACCGACACCCGACGGGGAGAAAAGGTTCTCGAGTGGCGGCCTCGTACCGGTGGATGAAGTGTAGGGCGTCCCCTAACTAGATGGAGTGATGACCTGATAAGACATGCAGGAAGTCAATGGATGCAGGTAGCTCAGGACCGTGCTTTGTGGCATTCCTTGGGGAAGTTCTAGGTTCAGAAGTGGACTTGTGAATGGCTGTAATGATGATGATGATTGCTATTGACATCATTAGACTTACAAACACATTTGAGACAGAATCTAACTGAAATGAATGAAAGTAAATATCCATGAATGAGAACGAGTGTGGTTGAAACGAATATGTAAGAATGAGTTGAGGTTTTGGCGAGGCGAGGTTGTGGCAGAGCGCAACATCCAATCTCGTCTCATGGGTGTCGAAAAAGTCGTCTTTGGGAAATGCCAGAAAAATCTTTTGGCTTCCAATAGATATACCAAGACCGGCGACGCGACGGGTATCAGCGTCAACGTTACGAGCTGTATGGTTCTGTGATCGCCTCACTCATCTTCACAAATGGAGAAGCCGATGCACAGCAGTGGACTTCTGCAGTCTAATGAAGAGTAGCGGTTAAACGCGAAACGAGGTTAAATACGACGTTTGCGCTGTGCGGTTTGCATTCAAATTACTTACGACTGATTCACGTTGAAGAAACATGTTTCTCTACCCCCTCAATACCCACGGTACGAAAAGGGATGATTAATTCTATTTGAAAACAAGGCATTCCATCTAAGTTCTCATGAGAGATAACGCATCTACATTTGGATTCTTAATGAAGGATAATGTGGATGTCTATGGACCACAGCATCCACTTACTATCGGGTGGATTGTGTATTCGTTTGTCACTCTCTTATTCTATAAAAAAACACTTTTTAACGAACCTTTGACTCAAAGTTCAAAATTTATGAAACAAGAATACGGTCAAGAGGGTAAAGATTTAGGCTAAATCAAAAGATTTTCACGTTTCACTCCATTATTAAAGTTTACGCTAGTGAACGGCTCGGGCATAATGCTTCAGTTTGTTTAGGTTAATGGTTTTATCAAAATATATTGTGTCATTTGAGTACATATGAAACTAAGCTTAAGCCTAAACTTCGTTGAAAATCTCGCCGCCGTGATAATCCAATCAATTCATCCAGGCAGATCGAAGGCCTGACTGACTGACTGACCCTAATGAAAATGAATACAAACGAAAATATGTATAATATTTATTCCTTTCTCAAGGCATATGAAAATAATGCAATAGTTGGAGCCTAACAGTAAGTATAAAGAAATACCTGTGTCGGTAGGAACTACGCTTCCTAATAATATTATGTATATCGAGAATAATCCAAGCTTGATGACTGATGAGCGGAGGCGAACCTTAGGCTTATTATTTTTGTTTATATCTATACATACAAATAAAATGTAAGTGTATGTCTGTAATATTGAAATAATTGGCTTCTATTAAGCTCAGAGCTACGTTTTTATTTATATGCTAAAATTAAATTAAAAAAACATTGTTAACATTGTTGTCTATCTGTGTCTGTCTGACTGAATCTATTGTGATGAAACTGTACGAGCAGCTAGAGAGCAATGTGAGCAATTCTAGTGATCCTGATCAAATAAAGTTATTAAATTATTGTATTGTCATCGATCGTTGATACGAGTGCAAATTTTCAACTCAATCTGCTGTCTACAAGTTGGTGGAAATTATACGAAAATATTACGTTGCAAAGATAGATAGATACACGCGAAGCTTAGAAAGTGAAGTCATGTAGTGGCGGTTAAGAATATCCACTACCCCATATCTTCCTTTGGGTGTCTTAAAAGGCGAAAAAGGGAAACAGTCAGGAGATGAGCAGCAGCAACTTCCTGATAACAGCAATATCACAATAAAATACTGCGGTTGCCAACGCGCTCGCCAAGCGTGGCAACTATGGCAATATACCCCCCAAATGGATAAAGTTACTAAGAGATAGTTCACAGTCCCCGGCGGTCCCACTATTTCTGGCTACGGTGGCGACCATGGTAACGGCGGGGCAGGGGGAGCTAAGAACGTCCGGTGGAGGTTCGGTTGCCACCTACGACGACTCGAGCTGGCAACTAATAACGCACGCACCCTGAGGACTGACGAGAAGATCCTGGAACTGGAAGAAGAGATAGACAAGTTACGCTGGATTATTATAGGATTATCCGAGGTCCGAAGAGAGGGAGAGGACACAGTAATCCTCAAATCCGGCAACTTGTTCTATCACCGGAAGGGCGACCATCTGTCACAAGTCTCTTGTTAACAACGATGTAAAGATTGGGGAGTGTGTCGACGAGGGTTGCGTACCTTATACTCAGAATAACCAAACGGTATTCGCTGAAGGTCATACAGATTTACGCACCAACCACGGCACACCCCGATGAGGAGCTGGAGGAAATGTATGAGGATATCTCTAGAACCATGCATTCCTCCAAAACCCACTATACGGTGGGAATGGAAGAAGAGATAGAAAAGTTGCGCTGGATTATTATAGGACTATCCGAGGTCCGAAGAGAGGGAGAGGATACAGTAATCCTCAAATCCGGCAACTTGTTCTATCACCGGAAGGGCGACCATCTGTCCCAAGGAGGTGTCGGATTTATCGTCCACAAGTCTCTTGTTAACAACGATGTAAAGATTGGGGAGTGTGTCGACGAGGGTTGCGTACCTTATACTCAGAATAACCAAACGGTATTCGCTGAAGGTCATACAGATTTACGCACCAACCTCGGCACACCCCGATGAGGAGCTGGAGGAAATGTATGAGGATATCTCTAGAACCATGCATTCCTCCAAAACCCATTATACGGTGGGAATGGAAGACTTCAACGCAAAACTAGGCACAAGAGACAACAGTGAGCGGAAAGTATGGAATTTCGGAATAGGGCAACGGAACCCAAGGGGCCAGCAGCTGGGCGACTTCATGAAGAAAGAGGGATTCTTTATGATGAACTTTTTCTTCCGGAAGCGGCCCCACGGGAAGTGGACCTGGTCGAGCCACACTGAGAGGCACACTGAACCTAAACTTTAAGTTGCAGAGGTCACGTCTAATAAAGTCAAGTCTCCGTCCCCCTCGTGCTCTAATCCGAAGTCCCGAAACCTTTCAGCTCGAGCTACGAAACCGCTTTCAGTGCCTAGAAGATTGCAATGTAGTGGACGATATGAATGACAAGCTCGCGGAAACTGTCCATGCGGTCGGAGCTAAGTTTAGCAAGACCCGCCGCAGAAGATCAAAAAATACTCTAATCACACTCTTAATCTCATGGCTGTTAGACGGGAGTTGCTGCAGCTGCAGTCTTCAGTAGATTTGACAGCATACAGGCAAGTGAACAGACAATTCTTCAAATGCATGTGGCGGGACTTACGCAACTTTAATACTGCTCGTATTGAAGAAGCGATCGAGCGGAACCAGGGCTCCAAAGTCTTTGCTAGAGATCTGTCTGCCGGAAAGAGCCAACTGTCGAAGCTGACGAACGATTGTGAGAGCGTCGTTTCTGGAACACCTTTAATTTTGAGTGAGATTGAGAGGTTCTATGGACAGCTGTACACATCATCGTTGGAGCCACACGCAAGTGTGAGTAACGATCCCAGAGCGAGTCTTATCCGACATTATTCCGATGAAATCCCAGACGTCAGTCTGAGCGAGATTAGAATAGCTCTCCAACACCTTAAAAACGGCAAGGCCCCAGGCAAGTATGGAATTACAGCGGGGCTTCTGAAAGCGGGTGGAAAACCGGTACTTGAAGTCCTTTAGAAGATCTTTAATTCCGTTCTCCATATTGGTATTACACCGGAGGCTTGAAGCAGAAGTGCGGTGGTTTTGTTCTTCAAGAAAGGTGAAAACACTCTCATGAAGAACTACAGACCGATTTCCGTTCTGAGTCGCGTCTACGTGCTGCTTTCGAGAGCCATTACGAATCGTCTCGCGCGCAGACTTGACGACTTCCAGTTTCCCGAACAAGCCTGTTTCCGAAAAGGCTTAAGCACCATACACCACATACATACCCTTCGGCAAATTGTACAGAAGTCCAAAGAGTACAATTTGCTACTATGTCAGGCGTATTTGGACTATTAGAAAGCCTTTGATTTCGTTGAAATTTGGGCGGTGCTGCAGTCCCTTCAGCGGTGCCAAGTTGTCTGTCGGTATATCAAAGTGCTGAAGTGCTTGTACAGTACGGCTACGATGGCTGTCCGAGTACAGAACCAGAGTACGAAACCTATCCAATTGAAGAGAGGTGCAATACATGGTGACGTGATATCCCCGAAACTCTTCACCGCTGCATTGGAAGACGTTTTCAAGCTTTTGGACTGGAAAGGATACGGTATTAACATCAATGGTGAGTACATTACTCACGTTCGATTTGCCGACGATATAGTCCTTATGGCAGAATCGCTGGAGGATCAAAGTACTATGCTCAATGACCTCAATAGTGTCTCCCAACAGATAGGTTTTAAGATGAATATGGACAAAACAAAGATCATGTTTAATGTCCATGTCACACCAATGCCGGTAGTTGTTGGGAGCGCTAAGATCGAAGTTGTTGACAAGTATGTTTACCTAGGACAAATAGTCCGACTAGGAAGTCCAACTTCAACCGAGAGGTCAGTCGACGAATTCAACTCGGTTAGGCAGCGTTCGGGAAATTACGGCACATCTTCTTGTCAGGTATACCTCGAAACTTAAAAACGAGACTGTACAACCAGTGCGTGTTGCCAGTGATGACTTATGGAACTGAGAGGTGCTCCTTCACTGCTGGCTGGATGAGTAAGCTCAAGGTCGCTCAGTGAGTTATGGAGAGGGCTATGCTCGGAGTTTCTCTGCGTGATAAACTTAGAAATGAGGATATCCGCAGTAGAACCAGAGTAACCGACATAGCTCAACGGATAAGTAAGCTGAAGTGGCAATGGGCCGGCCATATAGCTCGAAGAACCGACAACCGATGGGGAAAAAAGGTTCTCGAGTGGCGGCCTTGTACCGGCGGACGAAGTTCAGGGCTTCCCCCCTCTAGATGTAGTGACGACCTGGTAAGACATACAGGACGTAAATGGATGCAGGTGGCTCAGGACCGTGCTTTGTGACACTCCTTGGGGGAGGCCTATGTTCAGCAGTAGACTTGTGAAGGGCTGTAATAATGATGATGATGATGAGGCTTAGAAAACTTTTGGAACTTCCTTTAAAACTTCTTTTATTTTAAAACGTTATTTAATGATCCAAATCCGTCTTAACTATTTCGCCGACAGAATGCCTCTCTCTTCATTCTTGTATCATACCGTTAATTTCTACTTTCAATTACTCAATCATTATTCTTTTAATGCTCCTTCACTAGTTCGTCCAGTTACACATATAGTAGTCAATTATTTCTAAAATCAGCCATCCTACACACATGTCTGACCTCAGACTACCACGCTTGACAGGCGGGTTGGCAACCACAGTTTTTTTCTTATTTTGGTTAGAAAGACGCTGCTGCCTTTCTACTGGTTTGTTTCCCTCTGTTGTTTCTTACGACGCCCACGGGACGATATCAGGCAGTGGATATTCTTACACCGCCACTACACGATAAAGTCGAACCCATAGTATATACTTTATCACAAATACGTAAATCTGTTGCACTTAAGTGCGTGTACGTATACGTGAATATTAAATGTGAGTGTATTATTTACTCTGGTAACTGGTAACTGCTGGGGTTTATTTATTAATTTGATTTAATATATTATTAATTGATATATATATATATATATATATATATATATATATATATATATATATATATATATATATATATCAATTAATATATTATTATATTATTATTATATTATTAATTGATATATATATATATATATATATATATATATATATATATATATATATATATATATATATATTTATTATTATTATCAGGATTAACAATATTTATATGTGGGATTTCTGCTGATTATGAATTTAATTTAAAAAAAAAATATTGCTTTATCATTATTCATATTTAGACGGCTCCGTGGCGCAGCGCTTAGCAATGAGTTGCTGCGATGATACAGTAGAAAATCCTAGTGTGGAGGTAACGTTTTTTAAATAAAAATAATTAAAAACAAAAAAAAAATTAAAACTTACTTATGGTATAATTGTATAAGTGTGGAATCAGGCCCACCCCAGTACTAGTGCGTTTCGCGTCATTCTTGAGGTCTTAATACCACGATGGTAACCTCTTCAGATGTCAACACCACCAGCATTGGGTCTCTGATAATGGAATTATTCAATTTAGTAGTTCATCTGATAGTTAATAATACTAATACTTTTTGTATAATATGTAGGTATACAAATATTAATCAACATAAATGACTTTCCTAATTTTGCACAGATACACGGCGTTGCAGCTCACAAACTAATTTTAACTACACACATAAACTGCAAGCGGAAAAAAACTTTTCAGCGCTAGTTGCAGTTTATACGCTCGCAGTGGCTTTGATAAGACCTAAAGCCATTGCTTTGGTTAGTATTTCAGACATATTAATGTAATAATACTTATGAAAATAGTGAGACTAACTGATAGTGGCGGCGTAAAATATTATATTTCCTCATAATAGAGCTCCGTGGCGCATGGTTTACCAATGAGTTGTGGAACTAAGGGCCGCGGGTTCGAATCCCGAACGGAACAAGTATTTGTATGACCTACAAGTAATTGTTCCGGGTCTAGATGTTTGTCTTTGTTAAATATATGTATGTAAACTGCCTACACTATACAGGAGGAAATAAAAGTGTGGGGTATCATTTTTTTTGTGAAGGACATATTCACTCAATATATTTGTTTTGTCTATACGTTGTTTGTTATGCTAGGATCCGAAAGGTAGGGCTGTAGGCAAGTAGTTTATAAATTATACAAATGGTTTCGTTTCAAAACCGTAATGGCTGGACAACGTCTGTCAGTCTAGCTAGTAATAATATTGCTAGAAACTTAAATTTAGAGCTACAAAAAAGCTTTAATACTACTTTAGATGTTAGAAATTAATCTCAAAATTATTCATATAAAAGAACACTACACGGTAACAAACCCTTCTTACTATCATAGCCATTCTAGAGGCCAATTGTCAAAAATAACAAAGGTGTGAGGGCGGATGCTCAACTTGCTCTCCTGTTTACGCAACCGATCATTAACAGCAAAAGAAACAGCGCACTCTACCATACGTTCAGTATAGTGCAATACAGTTCGACTAAACGTTACATGTTCCCGCTACAATCACACACCGGTGTAACGTGAAGGACTCAACTACACGATAACACCAGAGTATGCAAACCAACAGCAACACCACCTGTCGCAATGTAAAACAGGGCAGCCTCTAAGCAACACGATCTTCCTTGTCTACACTAGTAGAATACCCCAATAGGCCAATTAACAACAGTGAGACTCGTAGAATTACAGACTGATCCCTCTTAGTCGCCTGCACAATACTAGAACGGGTGGGAGAAACAGTTCTACGCTCATATCCTCATTTTTCCTTCATCTTTTTACCCTCGTTCCTAACAATATATTGACGATTTACCGCTTGCTCGGTAGTAAAAGAAAACATAGTAAGGCCATTTTTACCTCTTAAAAAGGCTAAAAATATAATATATAACAAACAAACAAATATATCAAGCGCCGTTGTCAGAAGGTAAACTTAACTTTTCGTAGTAATGGTATACTCTCAATGTTACGTGAATTCAAAAGTGCTAATTAACTTTTTTTATAGGATAAGGGTAACAAACGGGCACACAGTCCACCTGATGGTAAGTGGTTTCTGCGGCCCATAGACATGTATGTCTATCCTCGACCACAAATCAAAATGCAGATGCGTCGTCACCCGTGAGGACTGAGATGGAAAGCCTCGTGTCCAGTAAAAAGGATTTCTGGTTCTCTACACTCACCATACGAAACACAGCAGTTTAAGATGTCATTTTACGCTAGTATTCTGTGAGATCGTGGTCCTTCCCCGGTCGAGCCGACCGATTCGTGCTACAACTTTACTACTAATATAACTGCAGCATGGCTCTACCACATAAAGAACCTACGTGCTTACTGGTGAAAGGAAACATTAAAAAAACAAAACAAGAAATGTTATTTTCTTGGAGAGAGATTCATACGTCTGCCTCATATGCATGGCTACTCTACCGGCGGACTCTTACCTGCCCTAAAACCATCCATGTAGTGGACGTATTTTTAAATAGTTATAATAAGAACATATGACATACTCCTACTATTGGTAACTTTGACAAATATCTCTCTCATGAGGCAGTTTATAGTGCAAGCCTATTCAACTGTGGACTTAGATGGCTGTAATGAATAAATGATAGGAAGAGGCGAACGCTCTGCAATAAGACGTTTAAACAACTAGAAAATCGGAGCTCAAATACAAAGCCAGCTGCAAAATTACTGTATCGTTAAACCTGCTTGATATTGCCCATTTTTAATTACCGAAACAACGCTAATTAATTTTCGCTTTCATCGATTTAAAGCTACCCGTTAATAGGTTTGTTGTTATAAAGTGAACCAAAGTAAATCTCTCCGATTAAAATTTAAGCTGTTTCATGTTAAACGGGAATATTATTTTAAATAATGCTTTCCACTAAAATAGTGAAAATGTTTAAATTAACAATATTGGCTGGTGAGTATTTTTGATTTTAAATTGAAATAAATGACATTCTCAGGCTAAAGTAAAATATTACTTAATGACAGTAAGCCCTATGTTTAACAATTTATAAACGGTACAGCCACGATGTAGTTATATTATGGCGTCAGTACGAATGGGTCAGCTCGACAGGGAAAGGCCTACGCACTCATAGAATACCTGTGTAAAATAGCATTTTCAAGCAGCAGTATTTAGAGACTTAGAGAACCGACGACACTTTTTACTAGTACTAAGGTATGCCCCATCTTCTTTCACTATCCAAATACGACTAGTCCTCAAGAGTGGCAAAGCACCTGCATATTGATTCTTAATCGAGGATAGATGTAGATGTCTATGAGCTATTCACTTACCAGCAAGTGGACTGTGAGCTCGATTATCACCCATAATCTAAAAAAACTTACGGACCGAGAAATTAAATTACTTAATTTAATATATTGAGACATTCAGTTGCATCATCATCATAAGCGACAGTAGCCTAATGGCAAGGCGCGGACTGCGAACTCAAAAGGTCGAGGGTTCGAATCCGCCATTCGACTACTGTCGTGAACCACTTCTAACACAAGCATTTTCAGCTTACCAGAAGTGGTTTAAGGGAATATTAGTAATGTTTAATAGGATAACTATTATTTTTTTTAATAAAAAAATAAATAAGTAAATAAAAATCATCATCATCATCATCATCATCATTACAACCTGTTGCAAGTCTTCTACTGAACATAGGTCTCCCTTGAGGAATGTCACTAAGCACAATCTCGAGCCAATTGTATCTAGCACTTGTTATAACACATTTATTAGAACATAATAATACGTCCCCTCGTGTTCGTTTTACTTCAATACAGATAGAAATCATTATATAACATTTAAACCTAAAACGAAAAACTTACTAAATAGGAGACTGAATGTAAAAGGAAATTTTAATTTATTGTTTTCACAGATAAATGCAACTTGCAATATTAAATGGAATAGGGAAGAGTGTAGAGTCCACTGTTGAACATAGGCCTTCGCCATAGGTTGCCTTATAGTGGGGATTTTTCCATAGTTTTCCCACGCTTGGAAGGCGGGTGGTTAACTGCAGTATTTTTTTTTATAGGGTGAGGGTGACAAACGAGCACACAGTCCACCTGATGGTAAGTGGTTGCTGCGGCCCATAGACATCTACATCTATCCTCGTTTGCGAATCAAAATGCAGATGCGTTGTCACCCGTGAGGACTAAGATGGAATGCCTCATTTCCAGTAAAAAAGGCCTCTGGTCACCTGCACTCACCAAGCGAAACGCAGAAGTAAACCTCTACTTCACGCTGGTATTCTGTGAGGTCGTGGTACCACCCCGGTTCGAGCCGGCCCATCCGTGCGACAGCAAAAGCTGCCGCGTGGCTCTACCACTGTAGAAAGTATTCTATTGTTTTGAATTACTATCAGAAAGATACTGCTGCCCATTGCCTGTTTCAGTTTGCCGGAGGTAGTGAATATTTTTACACCAACATAACACGGTAAAACGTACTAAAATAATAATAATTATCATAATAAATTTTATATGAAATGCTGTCTTGATAAACTATTACTAAATCTCCAGGAATCGCAATGAGTTGCACATTGTGTTTTGCGTACGTTTTTGCTCCGACAACAAATTTATTCAGCAATGCTGGTATGCGTGAAAGTATTTTGGGAAAGAAGTAAGTACTAGTAAACCGTTATTAACCAAGTTAGAATCTGTTTATTTATCTAGTTACTTTACTATTATATCGAAGCTGTAAGAAGGCTCCCTTGGCTCCTATTTTCCGAAATGTGTCATTGAAAATCATTCACCACCTTCACTTGTTGGGGGTTGAGGTTTCTTTTAAACTGAACTTTGGGCAGTTTATTGAATCAAGGTCCAAAGTAACTGTAAGGAAGTTAGGTGTTCTTGCAATGGTGCGGCAATACTTCACGCAGAGAAAGTAGCTTACACTAGTAAAAGCGCAAATACGTGGAGTATTGCAGCCATGTATGGGCTGGTGCTGCTAAATGCCAACTAGCATTGGAATGCATAAAAAGGAATGATAAAAGGCTTATTGATTACATCAATATGGTTAGAACCAATCATATCAGCCACGAGCAAAGGAGCATTCGGTTTTTTAGAGGATATATTTCGAAGAGTGTACGCAGATATTGCATGACGTAATTTCTCCCTCTCCATTCCATCATTGGATCAGCAGACGCTCGACTGGTTTCCACCCCATAGTTTTTCACATATCATCAATTCTAACCTGCTAGCATCTGTCTTTACATCTGATTATAATGTGGGTGTCTTCAAGGCAAGAATGAACAGGCTTTTCTTAAGCTAAGTCAGTGTGATTTACTATCTTCGGCTGTATTACCACTTACCATTAGGCGGGATAGTAGTTTAGCACTGGCTTATAATAATAAAAAGAACCATTTCTATGTGAAATGTTCAATTATTAAATATAATGTAACTTTATTTTTATCTTTATGTAGATTGATTTATTTCCAGGTCATTTTATCCATCTACTTACAATCCCATGAATAGCGGATGCAAGTGTTCTACAGTCTACGACCCTGTGTGCGCATCAAACAATAAATCCTATTACAATCCTTGCTACATAAAGTGTGAGTCCGGTAACAGCACCATTAAAGTTAAATATTTTGGAAAGTGCTTACCATTTTAAAATTTAATAAAATTCGACTCTCAAGTATCACCTGTTTTATTAGCACAAACTACAAGATGCTTCAAGCTATTTCCAAGACACAAGGAGAAGATTTTTTTCATTTCTTCGTTTTAATTATACCTTGTTTACCTTAATTATTATTTGAATTTAAATATACTTAATTATTTTAGCCTAAATATTCATTTTTAGTCATATTACTCAGCTCAAAAGATCTGTGAAACTTTCGAGCTGTGGCTAAGATTTGCTTTGCAATATTTCAACAATATTCTTGTGTTTATTTGACCACGAGCATGTATGCGTGGCTATATGGTTGTGAAGGAGGTAAGAGAGGTGTGTCAGGATCATGTCAAATGGAAGTCCGTAGTCTCTGCCTATCCCCCTGGGTGACAGGCGTCAGTATTTCTGTATGTATGTTTGTATTGTTGATATTTAGATAATCTCTTTTTTTAACAACCTTCTAACAAACTTGCATCAATAAATGGTAAGTAACCAAAACTACACAATCGTGTAGTTTCAGTTTCAGTTGAGGATAAGTTCATCCAATTGGATGAACTTATCCTAAATTAAGAACAACAAAAAGAAACTATTCAATAAAGTTACCAGATTTAATAATGTAATGTATCTGAAATGAAGTTTTTTGGAAGAATGTTTATACAAAACAACCGTATCTAGTAACTATACAATTTACACACCAGAATAAACAGAATAAAAATACACAATAATCTTTATTAACATCATCATAATCATTATCATCATCAGTCTGTCAAAGTTTGTCGCTGAAGATAGCTATATCTCGTTTTAAGGATGATTTTCCACTGACAAGTAGATTGACGACTACATTATGAAAGTTACCGTCGCTGTTCTGAATATTTTACACATGGTGCAAGTGAGATCTGAAACTGACTAATCTTCTTCGGCGGCTTGAAGTATGTTTTAATGGAAGAAAGCTTCAAGATCCCACAGATGTTACGATGTCACAGATGTTTCAGAGAGCACGAGGGATCTGTGATAGTAAAAACCTGGCCGCCGAGCTTCAACACGTCAAGCTAGTTTTGCACGACAACAAGCTCCGAGTCCCACGCCTACGTTACAGTGAACGAGTGAAGCTGACCACAGTAGAGCGTGTGCCTGCTGCACTGCCGTATGTCCAAGGCATCTTTCACAAGATTAGACTGACTAATCTTCTTCGGCGGCTTGAAGTATTAATTTATAGATGCACGCTTCAAGAAGCATCTTGAAGCATCTTGAAGCGTGCATCTATAAATTAATACTTCAAGCCGCCGAAGAAGATTAGTCAGTTTTTATTGAAAACTGGTATAGACTAAACTTTTAATTTGCGATGTCGTATGCCCTCACCACGTGATTAAGCTATCTTTACTTTATGAATCCTCTTTTTCATCCTGGTAAATTAGAAACACAAAATACGACTTAGCATGACGAAAGATAAAACAACAATTCTTATGAAGATTTTGAATAGGCAATCAATTGCATTGTTGAAAACAACATTGTATCATCTTTTAACTTTATTTATGCGATTGGTGTCCATTGTTAATGGCTGAATAATTTTACTCTATAATAATTTTAGTAACATTTTTACATGGCCATACAGGCTTTTGTTCCTTTGTTTTACTCTATGAAATCACCATTACAAAACTTTTATGGAAATACTATGTTATTCAATTGTATTTAAATGTGTCTAAGTTAAATTTGTTTTATATCCTCGATTCAGCTACCTCAATTAGGATATTGTAAATAATGACTGTCATCATCAAAATGTTAGTTAACATTATGATAAAGAAAAATTTTTAAAATCAAAAAATTGAGTCAAAAACACTCTTGGGAAGTAGATTAAAGTTAGGTTGTAACTTTACGTGTCTTAGGCAACAATCGACATGTTGCCATGTAAAGAAGGCACATCAAGGAAAATTAAAATTGTGTTTTTTTTTTAATTTAACATGCCTTCCTAAATTACATATTAGATTTTAAAGAAAACAAATACGAAGTTCCACAGGGAAGCGTATTAGGACCACTGTTGTTCTTAGTCTATATAAATAATCTTCCGGATGTAACTAAACACAAATACATTTTATTCACTGACGACATATCTATAATAGTGAAAACAGATGGTAAACAATCTCTAAAAGACCATATTAATAACATTAATAGTACAGTAAAAACAATAATTGAATGGCTTCAAAATAATAATCTAATTATAAATCTTGACAAATCTTATATTATAAATTTCAATTACATATACCAGACAATGAACATTAATTTTTAAGGACAAAACCTGAAAAGTACAAATATGACAAAATTCCGAGGTATCTGGAAAGATCAAAAATTTAATTGGAAAAGTCAAGTTGAAAATGTTTGTAAAAAATAAATAGATTTTTGTACGCACTTTACAAACTACGCAAAGTAGCTACAAAAAATACAGCACTTATTGCGTACTTTGCTTATGTGGAATCCGTTTTGCGATACGGACTCGTTATATGGGGTAATAGCAAAGATGCAAAAAAGGCATTCATTGCCCCAAAAAAAATGTATTAGAGCAATATGTGGCACTGCACCTGATGAGCTTCGCAGGCCGTTATTTATATCTCTGAAAATTCTACCCCTACCATGCCTGTACATTTTTCAAATTGCAAAGTTTGTAAAACCAAACATGTATTACTTTAGACAAGCGAAAGAGATTTACACACGAAATACCAGAAATGGCAATAGACTTGCAGGTGAATTTATACCCAAGAGTGCTCGATTAAAAAAAAAACTGCTACTGGATGTGTATTCTTATATTTAATAAAATACCCCAAAATATAAAAGACTTAACCATTAATAAATTTAAAGGCGCCTTTTACATGTGGCTAAATGAACATTGTTTTTATAATGTGAATGACTACCTAAATAAGACATGATGTGACACAACAGCAGTTTTTAAATTAATTTTAATCTTAACTATATTTAAATTTGTATGAATTGTTAATGCTAATTTGTAAACAATGATATGACGATAAATATTATAATTGAATTTTATATTGTAATATAATACATTAAATTATAGAAAATGTATTTGCATGCTATTATAGATGGCTGAAAGAGCTGAACTACACTTTATAATAACCACCTAAATGTACCCCTTTTTCAAAGCAAATAAATCTTAATTTCTTCTTCTTCCTTTCATTGGAATCTAAAAAGCTTGGCGTTCTCAGCAGAGCAGGAGAGTATTTCATGGCGGCACAGCGCCTGCAACTTTACAAGGCGCAGGTTCGTCCTTACTTGGAATACTGTTCCGATCTCTGGGCTGGGGCTCCCCAGTGCCAGCTACTTCCACTTGACCGCATCCAGCGCAGAGCGGCTCGAATCTTTGACGACCGAGTCCTTTCCGATCGACTCAATTAATTGCCGCTGCGAAGAGATGTTGCATCTTTTTGCCTATTTTATTGCATCTAGCATTTTCTTTCGCATTTACCTCGGAGAGTGCTCTGAGGAATTGTTCGGATTTATCCCAGCCGCCAAATTTCACAAACGCATATCGCAGCAGAACTCCCGATACCATCGACATCATCGGGATGATTGGCGATCCACCACTGTGCGATTTAGAAGATGCTTACTTCCTCGCACAATTTTATTGTGGAATCGATTACCACCAGCGATTTTTCCGGACCTGTACGACTTAGAGACCTTCAAGAAAAGAGCCAACTCCTTTTTAAGAGGCAGGCAACGCATCTGAAATTCCCCTGGTTCCACTGGTCTTGCAGTTGTTCATGGGCTGCGGTAGTCACTTACCATCAGGTAAACCGTATGCTCGTTTGCCCCCACTCGACCTGGAGCGGACGTACATAATGACATCTATAGTGTAAAGCTCCCGTCGGAATCCAAACAGGCTATCAGCCAGATTGGAACCGTCGTTCGACAAATGTCTATGGGGGTGAGTGGCCACTATCCTTTTAAACATATACGTGGTAGAGCCATGCTGCAGCTATATTAATAGTATAGTTGTAGTACGAATGAGTCGGCTCGACCGGGGAAGGACCACGCACTCACAGAATACCAGCGTAAAATAGCAGTTTAATGCTGCTGTGTTTTGTATGGTGAGTGTAGAGAACCGGAGACTCGTTTTACTGTAAAAGAGGCATCATACGAGTATCTTAGTCCTCACGGCTGACAACGCATCTGCATTTTGATTCGCAAACGAAGACTTACCATCAGGTGGACTGTGTGCTCGTTTGTTACCCTTATTCTATAAAAAAAACAATTTTCCGATCTAGTCCAACAGAAATATGGGATGGTACCCAGAGAGAGAATCGGCGACCTTGTCTTCCTTCTTTAAGAGCACCAACTTTGTCTCTTTCCAGGCTGTGGTAAACTTGGCACTTCGCACTTCGCAGACAGCCGGTACAGTTACCTAAGCCTATTCCCAAGGGAAGCCAGACTCATCACTAAAGCCCAACCTGGGATTACGTCGGGTTCTGGAGCAGTGTTCCAAGCTCTCAAGCAGCAAACGGCTTGGTCCAGCTCCTGCCTCATCATCCCGATCTCATCCTGTTACTCACTTGACAACGACGGGTGACCTGAGGGACTTGCCCGGTTATCTGGAAAAAGCGTGCTTATTATCATTTCCAGCAATTCTAGAGCAAGGACTCGCCATCAAGGGGTTGACCAGGGCCGTAACTAATCCAGCATTATTCTGTATGGATGCTTCCACTGACCTTCCTTGAGTCCTACCAAAAGTTTTTTTCCAAGAACGATTTTCCGATACCAGGCCTCCGTCACTCGCTCAAGGCCCTGCGTTGTATGCCTACCGTTCTGCGTATCACCCAAGATACAACCGATATTGGGCTGCCGCTCGCCCGCCTGAGCGCTTGCACTGCGCACGTTTTCCGTGTTTACTCGTCGAAATGCCAGAACCACGAAATTATTGTGCAGTGGATGGTTGTTTGGATTGCCGTGAAGTAGCGGTTAAGAATATCCACTACCATTTATCTTCCCGTGGGTGTCGTAAAAGGCGACAAAGGGAAACAGGAAGCAGATAGGCAGCAGCATCTTCCTGATAACGGTAAAATTACATAAAAAAACTGCGGTTTCCAACCCGCTCGCCAAGCCTGGTAACTATGGCAATACCCCCCAATGATAAAAGCAAAAAGACGGCCCCCAGTCCCCGGCGGCCCCGCTATTCCTGGCTACGGTAGCGACCATGATAACGGCGGGGTTGGGGGTCTAAAAATTTCCGGTGGAGGTTCGGTTGCCACCTAAGACGACTCGACCTGGCAGCATACAACGCACGCACCCTGAGGACTGACGTGAAGATCGTGTAGCTGGAAGAAGAGATAGACAAGTTACGCTGGCATATTATAGGATTATCCGAAGTCCGAATAGAGGGGGAGGACACGGTAATCCTCGAATCTGGCAACTTGCTCTATCACCGGGAGGGCAACCATCTGTCCCAAGGAGGTGTCGGATTTATCGTCCACAAGTCTCTCGTTAACAAGGTTCTAAAGATTGAGAGTGTGTCGATGAGGATTACGTACCTTATACTCAGAAAATGGTACTCGCTGAAGGTCAGAAAGGTTTACGTACCAACCCCGGCACACCCCGATGAGGAGGTGGAGGAAATGTATGAGGATATCTCTGAGCCATGCATTCCTCCAAAACCCACTATACGGTGTTAATGGGAGACTTCAATGCAAAACTAGGCACAAGAGAGAATGGTGAGTTGAAAGTAGGGAAATTTGGATTAGCAGCAGCGAGAAAGAGGGACTCTTTATGATGGACTTTTTTTTCCAGAAGCGGCCCCACAGGAAGTGAACGTGGTCGAGCCCCGTCGGTTCAACAAAATATGAGATTGACTTCATTATGACCACCAAACGACAACTGTTCAGTGATATCTCCGTGATCACAAGGGTGAAAACTGGTAGCGATCACCGAATGGTTAGAGGCACACTGAACCTAAACGTTAAGTTGGAGAGGTCTCGTCTAATTAAGTCAATGCTCCGTCCCCCTCGTGTCCTGTTCCAAAGTCCTGAAACCTTTCAGCTCAAGTTACAAAACCGTTTTCAGTGCCTGGAAGACTGCAATGAAGTGGACAATATAAATGATTAGCTTGTGGAAACTCTCCTTGCGGTCGGAGCTAAGTTCTGCAAGATTTGCCGCAGAAGAATACAAAAACTTGTCGTGAAGCGACAATTAAAAAAAAGAAGATAGAACCTAACCTAAGAACAACAAAACAACAAAAGTAGAACAAGAAAATAATATATTTCAATTTTTAAAAAGGTATTTACAATTTTCTAAAAAAAATGAAATATGATGATGATGATGGATGACGTGTAATTACAATTAGATAAAAAAGTAAAGATAGGAGAATATTGTATTGTAGTGGAGCCTAAAGGTCGAAGTGACACACGCTGCGCTTGGAGTAGAAGTAGGCACACGTTGAGCTTGTAGTTTCTTGGCGGTGATGGCACGCAGCGCCTGGTCTGGGCACACGCAGCGTCCGGAGCCGGCGCACGTAGCGCCTGGAGTAGGTGCGCTCAGCGCTTGGAGCAAGCAGTCGCAGCGCCCAAAGGTAGCGCGGGCAGTAGGTGCACTCAGCGCCTGGAGCAAGCAGTCGTAGCGCCCAAAGGTAGCGCGGACAATAGGTGCACTCAGCGCCTGGAGCAAGCAGTCGTAGTGCCCGGAGTAGTGTGGCCCCGCGCTTGAAGTAGACTACGCCGACGACTTCAAATGTAGATGGAGGCTTGCAGGATCCCGGGGCCGCATTGCCCCGAGATGACCTTCTTCAGTTTCTCGGAGTTTGCCTCAACACCCACAGAGCTGAGGATTTTCTCAACGTCAGCAGCGCCTGGCCTGCAGGATCCCGGGGCAATGCGGCCCCGGGATAAGGCCTTTAGTAGATGCTTCACGTTTGAAAACTGAAGCGAGACCCCCTGTATTCTCCGATTGTTCGGCTTTTATACCTTTTTAGAGAGAACGAGAAATTATTTAAATTAAAAGGATTTTTTTTGTAAATGACCTAGAGCAAAAGAGTATTTATGTGGAAATATCGAAATAAGAACATCAGACCAGTGACGAATTTGAATAAAAGTTACCATAACAACCATATAAATAATGGTTGTCAAAAATATAAATTTTTGGTTTTAGGTATATAATTGAAAAAACAGTTACATTTAAGTAAGAAATGAGATATTATTCACATAGAAAAAACTATAACGCGGCAGCGCGCACGAAACCTGAAATTGCAGAGTTACGGAGAACTCAATAAAAGATAGAAAAAGGTAAGACTCCATTGACATCGATTTAAACGGTGCTGATAGCGTGAAAATACGAAGTGAAAATGATTTGTTATTGTGTAAAAACGTTACAGGATCCTATGGAAATAAATGTGATGCAAAATATAAATGCAGAAAATCAATAACAGAATGGAAAAATAGTGTGAAATGATATGTAAGTAGCATAACTGATAGCGTGAAAAGTGATGCAAAATATGAATGCAGAAAATCAAAAACAGAATGGAAAAATAGTGTAAAATGATATGTAAGTAGCATAACACTACAAACTCTCCGAACACACTCTTAATCTCATGGCTGTTAGACGGGAAATGAAGCTGCAGTCTTCAACAGATTTGACAGCATACAATCAACTGAACATACAAATCTCCAAATGCATGCGGCGGGCCTTAAGCAACTTCAATATAGCTTGTATTGAAGAAGCGATCAAGCGGAACCAAGGCTCCAAAGACTTTTCTAGAGATCTGTCTGCCAGAAGGAGCCAACTGTCAAAGCTGAAGACCGAGTGTGGCGGTATCGTTTCCGGGGCACCTGAGATTTTGAGTGAGATTGAGAGGTTCTATGGGCAGCTGTACACGTCATCGTTGGCCACACGCAAGTGTGAGTAACGATCCAAGAGCGAGTCTCATCCGACACTATTCCGAATATATCCTGGACGTCAGTCTAAGCGAGATTAGAATGGCTCACCAGCACCTTAAAAATGGCAGAGCCCCAGGTGAGGATGGAATTACAGCGGAGCTTTTGAAAGCGGGTGGAAAACCGGTACTTGAAGTCCTTCAGAAGCTCTTTAATTCCGTCCTCCATGGTGGCACTACTCCGGAGGCGTGGAGCAGAAGTGTGGTTGTCTTGTTCTTTAAGAAAGGCGACAACGCTTTCTTGAGGAACTACAAACCGATTTCCATTCTGAGCTGCGTCTGCGTCCTGTTTTCTAGAGTCATTACGAATCGTCTTGCACGCAGACTTGACGACTTCCAGCTGGTTTCCGAAAAGACTTTAGTACCATTGGCCACACACACACCCTTCGGCAAATTGCACAGAAGACAGAAGAGTATAATCTGCCACTTTTCCTTGCGTATGTGGACTATGAGAAAGCCTCTGATTCCGTCGAAATTTGAGCGGTGATGCAGTCCCTTCAGCGATGCCAAGTTAACTGTCGGTTTATCGAAGTGCTGAAGTGTTTGTACAGTAGAGCTACAATGGCTATCCGAGTACAGAATCAGAGTACGAAACCTATCCAACTGCAGAGAGGTGTAAGACAGGGTGACGTTATATCCTCGAAACTCTTCACCGCTGCATTGGAAGACGTTTTCAAGCTACTGGACTGGAAAGGACTCGGTATTAACATCAATGGCGAGTACATCACTCACCTTCGATTTGCCGACGATATAGTCCTTATGGCACAATCGCTGGACGGCTTAAGCATTATACTCAATTACCTTAATACTGTCTCCCAACGGATAGGTCTTAAGATGAACATGGAAAAAACAAACATCATGTTTAATGTCCATGTCATACCTATTCCGGTAGTTGTTGGGAGCACTAAGCTCGAAGTTGTTGACAAGTATGTTTACCTGGGACAAATAATCCGACTGGGTATGTTCAACTTCGACCGAGAGGTCAACCGACGGATTCAACTCGGTTGGGCAGCGTTCGGGGAACTGCCACACATCTTCTCGTTAGACATACCTCAATACCTGAAAACGACATTGTACAACCAGTGCGTGTTGCCAGTGATGACTTACGGATCTGAGACGTGGTCCTTCACCGTTCTCCGTATCAGGAAGCTCAAGGTCACTCAGCGAGCTATGGAGACGACTATGCTCGGAGTTTCTCTACGTGATAAACTTAGAAATGAGGATATCCGCAGTATAACCAGAGTAACCCAACATAGCCCAGGTGGTTTAGGACCGTGCTTGTGGCATTCTTTATTCTAGAGGCCTATGTTCAGCAGTGGACTTGTGAAGGGCTATAATAATAAATGATGATGATGATGACACGAATCGCAAGGAACTTAAATTGAGTATACACGAATATGACGATATTGCACTACATATACAAAAATAGAATTATCGTACTTATTTTTTTGCGATTGTGTTCGCTTGATAGTTTTTACGTCCGATTATAAGGCACATCTCTGGTAAAAAAAAAAACCGTTTGTAAGCATAGTACTAAACTGCGGCACGTAAAATAAATGAGACCTTTATAATTTTATTAATAAAAAACTATATTTGGTAAAATTTTTGATGTTAATTTTAATCTAATAGTCATAATAGTTCAGAAAAAAAGTTCTGTGGTATGTCTGTTACAATTAAAAAATTAGTCGTATCTTGCAAACGCACACAAGTTTCATTCTAGTGATGAATGATTCTTGTACACCAAATCACACGACCATAAACGATATTATTAAATATAGAAATACATCAGCTTATAATAAATATAATTACAATACACTGCACACAAACATCAAAATCAAAACGAAGTCAACCATGATTCCCAGCAGAGTGACACAGCCGCACTTCTGTTGTGTCATGTTTGGTCCTCTTGTGTTTACTCTGCGTCCCAGTTTATAATTTATCGCATACAAGTCAGATTCAAGTAATCGTTGGTAAACATGAGTTTATGGTTCTGAATAAGTGCGTAAATTTACAAGCATTAAATAACGTATCCTGCGTACCTATCCAGCAACGATTATTTACTTGTTACTAACGAAAATAAAATTTGTTAGTAAAAACATTATCATTCCCTTTTGCAAATCTCGAATTATAAATTCAGTGTAATAAAAATATCAAACGCATCTCGGCTCGATATTTCATTAAAATTCATAGTATCAGATATTAAAATTCGAATTAAAAAGAAAACAAAACCTTTTATCGTACAGTCTTATTAATATTCATTGACATATTTTTTGAAATGAGGTCGACGTCAACATGAACGCATCAACAGAATCTAGGGATATTTTGTATTTCATCAAATATCTAAAAATTTATGAAGAATTTTCTGATAAAGTAAATGGAAGAATAATAGGTTTTTTAAGGTCTTTAATAAAAAATAAAAACATTTTCTATATTTATTGTTTTAAATAAAAATGTATTTTTTATATATTATTAATTAAAATTAATAGTTTTATAAGTTTAATTACAATTGATTTTTTTTATAAAATCTAATTATTAATATATAGTGTTGCCACATCTTACATTAATTACACATCGATATCGATCATTCACACTTAAAATTAAATTGTCAATTTCTTGTTGCGGTATGAGGTCCCATGTACTCTGCAAGTGTTCGTAAAAATGTAGTTCCGCCGTCAAATTCGGCGAGCAATCTCTCAAAGCTTTTCGTTGTAACATGTCCCAGGCATGTTTGATAGGATTTAAGTCAGGCGACTCTGCAGGCCAATCCAAAACTTGGATATCGTGGTCTCGGAGAGCGGCTAACACCAGCCGCGCTGTATGAAAAGGTGCATTGTCGTGCATCTGTGTGGGACAATAACAGGCTCTACTACCTCCTCGTGGCATTTTTGTGCAGTCATGCTGCCTTAGATCCGAACGGGCTGGGTTCATTCGCCAAGATGAATTCCTGTCCATAGCATGATTGTCCCATGATTGCCTTGGTATGAGTGGACCTACTGAGGGTGCTGTAGACGGCTAACTCTCCCTGGAGTTCTTCTAACGTGTGTTCTTCATTAATCTGGATGAAACCTATACCGGGACTCATCCGGTCACTCATGGTAAATTCTCCCGAGCCCACGAAAGCCGCTGACCGCGATTGCCACGTCGCAATGCTGGAACACGTAGCGGTCATTGAGCATGAAGACCAACTCTCAGTACAATAATTTTCCGGTTATCTACACTCACCAAACGAAACACAACGGCATTAATCGGCTATTATAGGATAGTATTATGTGAGGGCGTGATCTATCCCCGATAGGGGAGACCCATTCGTGTTAAAACCATAATATAGATGCAGCGTTGCTGTACCACGTGTCACATTTAATATTGTGTTTAAGGAAATCATTTGCTAATTGTTATGTATGTAAAGGTATATAATATTTTGACGTCTTGCAAGTATTACTGTGATTAGTATAATTTATTGTGGTTGCAATTTTTTATACACGTCAGAATGTTTTTACCAACATGACATCAAAATATCGTTACCAACGCGTAATTGATTACAACATATCGATACCACATCTCTCATAATCATCCCGATAAAATAAAGAATGTGCGTTTTAATGCATACAAAAATATATGAAAATATATGTGGTATAACATAGATGTAACATAAATAAAAAAAATACATCATGCCAATCTATTTTAAGCAATGGGTTCAAAAATTCACCACGTTAAGTTCGTCAATGAGGCAAGAAAGTTCTGTTTTATTGCCACAATATCCGTAACGTGTGTTTAAATGAAAAGGCTTCTAGATAATATCGGTTTCAGTTAGGATGTCGGTGATGATATCAGCCAAGAGAAGACCGTCTAGAGGTCACAAACGATCACATACAGTTTTCTTGATGGTAAAGTGACAACCATAAACATCTTTTCTCTTCAATTGAGATATATCTTCAATTGAAAATCAAAATTACCTATACACCTAGCAGTTTTAAATCAATGAAAAGGCGTACTAAGCATATTGGTGACTTCAATTATTCTCAGACCAACCCGTGGCTACATCAGGCACGAGTTAGGCTTAAATGAGAGACAGAATGACATCCCAGACAAAAATTATACTAGACATTGATAATAATCATCATCATCACAGCCGTCCGTCCATCATACACAAGTCCGCTGCTAAACATAACTCCCCCAAGGAATAACCCACAAAACGCGGTTCTGAAGCACTTGAGTTTAACGACTTTATGTATGTCTTACCAGATCGTTACTTCATCTAGTAGGCGCCCACCCTACAATTTGCTTACCGATACGAGGCGGCCACTACAGAAACTTACTTCTCTCTGTTTTTCGAGCGAGGATGGCCCTTAGCCACTTTAGCTTACGAATGGCCCCCCCAGTATATATACGAAATTTCAATATATGTTTTCAAAAAAAGGTAATTTTAGTTAAAAAAGTGATATACATTCTGTAAACACTAGGATCAAACACAAACTAGTGGTACCAGTTTCTCGAATCCACAGAGTCTGTAATTCAGTATTTGGGCAATCTATAAGCTTTTACAACAAAATCCCGAAATAGTATAAAATTTATCAATAAAAAATTTTTAATGTTTTATTAAAGAAAAATTGTACAAAAAGGGTTATTATAATATCAAAGAATACACAAGTGCAAAAACTTGCTGGTTCTTCCCAGGACAGAGGTATTTTCCGAACCAGTGGTAAATAAAAAAATGACTTTCAGTAAGTATTATATAATAATCTATATTGAATAAAAATTATTCTATATATCTATTTGTACCTTCAGTCATATGAAACATAAGATACTTCACTCGTCTAAATAATAACAAAACATATTTAACTTCTCTGAACAGAACTGAATTTAGACACGGTCTAAGTTCCTATACATCACGCTACGCCTAGACGTCACACTATGAAAGTAACTAAAATAAACTAATCTAGCTGTCTCAACAATGTTGAGACTTCTAGTCTTTCTTACAGCATATACTGCAGAACTAAGTCTGCTTGCTAGTTAAGATATAAGGGCGCCCCATTGAAGCTTTGCGTCAATAGTAATACCAAGAAAAACAGTGGTATCCACAAGACTCAAACAAAGACACCAAAACATTTGCAATTCTGTATTACTTTGAGATCATTAAAAGTTAAAAGCTTCCCTTAACTTCGTCCCTTCGTTAGTATTACATTTAACAACTTTGTTGGTCTAGTCTAGGTAGTAAACGATTATGTGGTCCGGGATTTGAATCCTGGGTTGGGCCAAAAATGGGTTTTCTGTCAATAAATTCTCAACAGCAACCCAAGTTAAGAAAATTTGCAGTTGCTTGCATCACGTAAAGCCGTTGGTCTTGCACCTGATCTTCCGGTCGTGTCAGATTGACGTCATAATCGAATACAACTGTGCTTGAACATACACTCGTGCATTATAATCTTGTCATGAGCATATGGTAGGTCCAATTGCGTAAAACAATAAATCAATGATCCCTTTGCCATTTTATAAGGAACACACAGGCAGTACCTGGTGATGGTGGATACAGGTGACTCGAGACCCTACTATTTGGCAATCTATAGGGGAGGCCCTTGTTTAGCAGGTGACTTATGATGGGCTGTAGTATTATTGTTAGTGAAAGTGATTCTCTTTGCCATCTTATAAGGTAAAAGGTCAAGCTACCGTAGAGAGTTTTTGGTGGAGCTTGCAGTTTGGCATTATGACAACCAGATGCTGTTGTATTTCTGTGTCCCGTGTGGTGTATCTTAGCCGAAATTATACGAAGGTAATGAAAACTTTTATATTAAATCTTTAAATAAATCATCATTATCATCATTACAGCCTTACTATTTGGCAATCTATAGGGGAGGCACTTGTTTAGCAGGTGACTTATGATGGGCTGTAGTGTTATTGTTAGTGAAAGTGATTCTCTTTGCCATCTTACAAGGTAAAAGGTCAAGCTACCGTTGAGAGCTTTTGGTGGAGCGTGCAGTGTGGCATTATGACAACCAGATGCTGTTGTATTTCTGGGTCCCGTGTGGTGTATCTTAGCCGTACTGCGGGAACACTTTCCACTGAGGCCTTAGCCTAAATTATACGAAGGAAATGAAAACGTTTATATTAAATCTTTAAATAAATCATCATCATCATCATTACAGCCTTTCACAAGTCCACTCCTTGACATAGGCCTCTCCCAAGGAATGCCAAAAAGCACCATTCTGAACCACCTGCATCCATCGATCATCGATTCATTTGAAAATATGATTATAAATAAGTCCTTAAAATAGCTATCCTCGTAATAAGCTGCCTAATAATGTTTTGGGCAACTAAGTGTATGATTGCGTATACTACACCACCCACGGCATTTTGAAAAAATAAATGGTATAAATAATATTTTTTTACCAATACCAGGTAAACCAGAATATAAATACAATTAATTACTATATCAAATTAATATTTTCTATAAAGAAATCCAATACAGAACGAACTTAACTTTTCTAATTTATATTGTAAATCCGGAAGTCAATGAAAATGTGAAGTGGTTTACAAATTTTAGAAAAAAAATTGTATGTTATTATGGAACACTCTAAGTAACTTAAAACAATATTATAAAGTAATCTATAAATTAAAAAAAATCCAACATATTAATAAAAGTTAAAAGTAACTAAAATATGTAATTAAATAGCACTGTTAAAAAAATATAAAAGTATTTTATTTTAGTCCCATTAAGTTGATGCACGTTTAGATCGATCTTCAGAAACTAGACGATTCTTATTTCTTTTTTTTTGTCAAGTCAGTGCAGACGTCGTAACTTCAAATTACAATCGTGATTTTCCAACTCAATGTGTATTTTCAATGAATTTGCAATGCTGGCATTACAGTTCATTTATTTCATATTATATTCATACACTTTCATTTCATTCAATTCATTTAATACATTCATTTAATCATATTTCATATATTATTCTAATTGGGTGTTCCGGACCATCCGTATTAATATTTTTTTTACTCTACTATTTGTTAACCATTTATATATCCATCTTTCTATTTCCATTTATTATTATTATTATTATAATGAAACCATAACACGTATGTCTGAACACGCATCACGCAAAAGTGTCAATGATCCATCGATTGACCTCTTGAAGCTAGTCAGACTATTTGTCCCAGGTAAACAACTTTGAGCTTAGTGATCCAACGAAACAACGAAAAAGCACTTGCGTGATATAAAATTCGATGGCGACGATGAGGTGATGTATGCTGTAGAGGACTTTTTCGAGTCTCAGGATCAAACTTTTTTTTCAAGGGAATTAACAAATTTGCAAAACACAATTCAAGGTGTATTAGCTTAAATGGCGATTACGTTGAAAAATAAATACAATTTACGTATACTTATCTTAGAGTTTTATGGCGTTTCCAAAAACATTGATTAACCTAGTATAATTACGGGCGCAATAAAATTCGTCCTAGAAATCAACTCCTTTTATATAGACGATTGTATAAATGAAATTTCTATCCTATTGTATATATATATATATATATATATATATATATATATATATATATATATATATATATATATATATATATAAAGGTGCTCTTTTGTATTAAAGCGCCATCGTGCAAAATATATTTCACAAATGAATAGGATTAGTAGATCTTGATACTATTTTCCATGTTTATATATTCATAATATAAAAATATATCTATATACTTATAGTTATCTTAACATTTATATTTAGTATTTGATCGGCGGTGAATTAAAACATGAAGACAAAACCTATACGTCTAGGGAATAAAAATATCTCGAAGGCATATTAAGTTGCCAGCATACACAGGATCAGCGCGGCAAACTAATCGGTCTGTATTTTATAACATGAAAGCATAGAAGCTGTAAACTTTCTTGTGGAATTCAAGTCTTTCCAGTCTTAGTTTTTTGCCACTTATTTGCTGGATTTTCCATTAGGCTTTAAAGAATAAACGAATGTATATAAAATCCACCGTTAAAAAAAGACTTCCCCCATAGGTTGTTTAAAAGAAGTAAGCCAAGCTTGGAAGCCGCAGTTTATTATTATATTATCATTAGAAAAGTACAAACTGCCACTTTGCTTTATTTGTAGACTAAGCCTTTACTAATACTTTGTGACAAAAACTTTGATTCGGCCAAAATTTGGGCAGTGCTAAAGTGTCCCCCCCCCCCCACAACGGGTTCCCAACTTGTTATGGTAGGGCAGACTCGAGGTGGCCGCTTGGAGTGGGCTTGCTTAGCCCACTCTGTATGCAATTTAGTGGACTGTGGCAGAGGGTTGTTCGTTTTTTCTGGCCTCATGGCCTACACGCACTGGACTGAGGGAGGGAGCGGGGAGAGGCTCTGTGCAGATGGAGGCTACGGAGTAAGGCACGCCTAATAGTCTGAGAGTGCGCAATACCTGAGAAAAAGAAGAGGGAAGAGTCGTACTCTTCCGAGAAGGGGCAGCCATGAGATGGCCGACGTTGATGGAGCCGCGAATATGTGGGAAAGCGTCCCCATGGCCCAATATGTGGCAAACGTGGAACACTTTGGGGTTTCAGTTGGTGCGAGTCCGACATAACCCGTTCTTGTCTTGCTTGTACAGCACTACGTTCAGGTTCTTCAGCGATTCTGCTGCTTCGATGCATTCAGAATTAAAGTTTGAAATGTATATAAATTAACAATACTTATTAACTATTAACTTTCTGGTTTATTCCGCGCGCTATCGCGCGTTCATTTGAATTTAGCCTTATATTAGTATTTATCATAAGAAGTAAAAGTTAGTACATTTTTTTTACTTGAATATTTGCTGTTTTTAAAGATACTGTTTATAGTTGCAAATGTGAGTTTATATATAGTAAACTTAGAGATGACAAAATTACAATTACTTTACTATCCGTACATCATATACATATTACAATTATCTCTTAGTGGGGTTCTCGAGTAGTGAAATTTCTAAAAGAAATACATCTTCCTCTGGCAGTCGTTGCTGCAATGATCATCAATGGTGATAAAAATATTATCGTTATTTAGATATCGTATCGATTCTAAGTGGGATTCTCGAGTAGTGAAATTTCTAAAAGAAATACATCTTCCTCTGGCAGTCGTTGCTGCAATGATTATCAAAGGTGATAAAAATATTATCGTTTTTTTGACATCGTATCGATAAGTATCATTTTGAAGGCATTTTTTTTAAATACGCGTATAGTAAAGGAAAAAGTATTATGGATGTATTCATTTTAAATCTAATTATGAAAAAATATCATAAAATTAAATTTTCAAGGTTGTCGTATTTCATTAATCGAGTCATTGAAAACGCTCTATAAGAGGTACGTACGTATAAGACGAATGTTGCGATTAAGTAGAGCAAATCAAGTTGCCGTGATTGACAGAGTTGCAATTGCTTGCCATATTATTACGATTGCTTATAACGAATATATTTATTACTTATTATGGTAGTATAACATAGAATATTATAACAGAATATTAATTTTAAGTAAATAAATTAAGATTTTGTTAAAATTAATTCTTTATGTACATTTAAATAGGGGACAATGCTGAGGCGAATATATCATATATGAATATATGAAATAATAAGGTGACAGATTTTAGTCAACTTTCAAGATATTAACGGCTCTATAGCAAGTCCGTTGTGTAGCGGCGCTGCAGAGCTGGAGGTTCGATTCTCGCCAGGAACTGGACGAACGGACCTGGATACAATTTAATTTTTTTACGTGGTAGAGCCATGTTGCAGCTATATTAGTAGTATAGTTGTAGCACGAAAGGGTCGGTTCGACCGGGGAAGGACCACGGTCTCCCAGAATACCATTGTAAAATAGCAGCTTAATGCTGCTGTGTTTCGTATTGTGAGTGTACAGAACCGGCGACCCTTTTTTACTGTAAACGAGGCATTCCATCTTAGTCCTCACGGGTGGCAACGCATCTGAATTTTGATTCGTAATCGAGGATAGATGTAGATGTCTATGGGTCACAGCCACCACTTAACGTCAGGTGGACTGTGTGCTCGTTTGTCACCCTTATTCTATATAATATAATAGAAAATCTCACTAAGGGGTAAATTTTTTATAAAGTAAAGTATAAAGGGGGGTCATTGTAGAAGCGTGCTCGTCGCGACCCGTGCCAGCCCTTTTCAGGGCTGCAATTCTACTCAGCTGCGCACCCATGCCAACTAAGGTTAGGGCGTCCCCCCAAGGCGACGCACACCAGCTAGTCCCCGTTGGTGTGGAATGCAGCGCGCAAAGCGGCGATGGGGACCGCCACCCGTCACGCACAGCCCGACACGGCGGAAGGTGGAGAACAGAGTGCAGAGTTGGCACGTGGAATGTTAGAGGAGGCATGAAAGATAAGATGAATGAGTTGATTGAAATAATGAAAGAAAGAGAATTAGATGTCGTGTGTATGTCGGAGACCAAACGGAAGGGCAGTGGTACTGAAGAGCTCCCTGGCGGGGCGTTAGCTCCATGGTCCGGAGTCCCGGAGATCGAGAGCGCCCGCCAAGGAGTGGGGGTGCTGCTGTCGTCTCGGTTGGTCGATGTTATGACTGAATATAAGGTTGTGAACTCAAGACTTCTCTGGGTTCGCTTTAAATTGGGACTGACGAAGTTATTCCCTTTGGCTGTTTATGCGCCGGTAGCTTCGTCGTCCAGGGCTGAGCTGGAGGAGTTTTGGGAGAATGTTATAAAAGTTCTAGATTTGGCTGGGGGAAACGAAAGAATTGTTGTGTGTGGTGATTTGAATGGATGGGTTGGTACCGCTCGACCAGGGTACGAGTCGGTGCTTGGAAAGTTTGGCGATAAAAGGGTTAATGATGATGGCAAGCTTATACTGGCGGTATGCAAGGAAAAGGGTCTTCTTGTGACAAACACTATGTTTAATCACAAGAAAATCCATATGTATACTAGAGAAAGAAAGAATGAGAGAAGTATGATCGATTTGTTTCTGGTGGACGACCGACTGCGAAAACAAGTGATGGATACGCGAGTGTTCAGGGGTGCTGACCTGGGAACGGATCACTATCTAGTGATTACTAGATTTAGGGGTCTGTTCGCGGGTTGGTGCTACCGGACGGCAATAACAGAACCACAGTCGGTCTGTCGCATCCGAAGCTGGAAGCTTCAGGATGCGGATACTAGGGACAAATATCATGCGAGGGTAGACGAAAAGCTTGACACCATCGATGGCAGAAAAGAATGTGTGGAAAGAACACGGCAGAACCTTAGGGATGGAATGGTAAGTGCAGCGGAAGAAGTGTGTGGAACAATAAAAAGAGGCAGTAGTAAAAGAAGAGATGCATGGTGGAATGATGAAGTGAAAGAAGCTGTAAAGAAGAAGAAGAACGCATGGTTAGACTACTTGGCCTCTAGTAATGATAAGGATATGAGAGAGAAGATGAAAGAAAGATATAAGCTGCAGAAAGTTCACACGAATGCATTCATTGAGGAAGTGCGTGAAAGGTGTAGAATGAAAGCGGACGAAAGTTTGTCGCACAACTTTAAGGAGAACTCCAAACTCTTCTGGAAAGAGGTTAGAAGGACCCGAAGTGGTGCGACGGCCTTAAAAATTAACAAAGTGCTTTCAAGAACCAATGACGTTCTTTCAAATAATCGGACGTCATGCAGCGATGGAGCGAATTTTATAGAGAAATGTATGCGTGTGATGATCTTAGTTAGGGATCCGGGGATGACACCGTGACTGGTATGCCAGACCTGGACCTCGATGACACTGAGGTCCTCAGTATGAAAGAGATTGAACGTGGGATTCGAAGTTTGAAATGTGGTAAAGCTGCGGGACTAGACAGAGTTACTGCTGAAATGGTCAAGTATGGTGGGCCTCGCGTCTGGGACAGCTTTTATCTGCTGTGCAATTTGTGCTGGCGGACGGGGGATGTCCCGGATGATTGGCGATCCGCAGTCATTGTGCCTTTGTATAAAGGTAAAGGTTCACATTTTGACTGCGGGTGCTATCGGGCGATCAGCTTGACCAGTTTAGCAAGTAAAGTTTACTCGAAGGTTTTCACGTAGGATGCAAGAGAAATCGGAAAGATTTCAATGGGAGGCACAATGCGGATTTTGACCTGGAAGAGGATGCACGAATCAAATATTTTCTCTACGCATGATCACGAAAAAGCATCTGGCTGCTAACCAGAGGATTTTCTGTGCTTTTGTGGATCTTGAGAAAGCATTTGATAAGGTTGTAAGGAAGAAAATGTGGAAACTGTTGCCGGGGTACGGTGTGAATGGTCGATTACTAAGGGCTGTGCAGTCACTTTACTGTGACTGTAAAGCCTGTGTGCGGGTAGGGCATGACCTGTCACCCATGTTTAGCGTCCAAACGGGCGTAAAACTGGGTTGTGTCATGTCTTCCTAGCTGTTCATACTGTATCTCGACAGCTGTTTACAGAAGCTGAAAGATAGCTGCTTGGGTGTGAAATTGGGTGACATAAAAGTAAATTGTCTGCTGTATGCTGATGATGCAGTGCTTATTGCACAATCAGATGCAGAAATGCAGGCATTAGTCACGTGTATGAAAGAGGAATGTGAAATTAAAGGTCTCCATTTGAATGCTAATAAAACTAAGGTTCTGGTATTTGAAAGGGACGAAGAGAGAACGAAGTGCGAAATATGGGTAAATCAGGAATGTCTAGAACAGGTAAATGAAATTGTATACTTGGGGAGTGCTTTTAGCCGAGATGGAAGATGTGATTTAGATGTGGACAGGCGTGTCGCTGCCGGGAACAAAGTCAATGGTGCCCTGACTGCGTTAGTCAAAAGGCAAGGCGTAGTGAAGAGTGCCCGCCTTGCAATACATAACGCGGTGTTGGTACCGACTTTGTTATATGGCAGCGAAACCTGGGTATGCCAGAAGAAGCATAAAAGCAAGTTGAATGCAGTGGAGATGCGATCTCTTCGTAAAATGTGCGGCGTTTTCATGGCCGACCGAAAGCGAAACGAAGAGGTATTCGCAATATGGCAGGTTTGAAAGATGACCTTATCACAAAAATAGATAAGGGCGTGCTTCGATGGTTTTGGCACGTTGAGCGAATGAGTGAAGACCGAATGGTGAAGAAAATATATAGCGCGAAAGTTAATATTAAAAGGTGTCGAGGTAAACCGATACTAACTTTCGAAGACCATGTGAGCAAACTGCTCGAAGAGGGGAGGGTCAAGAGTACTCGGATACCTAGACGTACATGTATGAAGAAGACAATGAATCTGAAAGAAGCGAAAGAGGTATGTAAGGATCGTGACACTTGGCGATCTGTTCACTCTGGCTACCCCGTCAGGGATTGTGCGTGAAGATAAGTAAAGTAAAGTAAAGTATAAAGTAATACTTATATTCAAGGCAAAGAAATGTTCGTTAAATTCGATTTATTGGACTTCACTTCTTCAATATTTATTAATTATATAGTATAATTTAATTATATTTATAATTAACTTATCCTAAATGCAAGTTCCAGTACTGAGCACGTCGTAAATCAGCACTTAAAACTGTTAATACAGATTTTATTGGTGACGGCGGGAATCGAAACCAGGTTGCTGACGTACTATGATATTTTGGACCAGTCCTTAGTCCCTGAGCTACCAGACTAAGCCAGTCCCCTTTTCCCTGCCATAAAACCCCCTCAGAAATGACTTGAATTTTAAACTTCTGTTATGTTTAGCTTCAAATACTATTTTATATGTTCAGAGACGGTTTAAACTTAGGATCGAAAACACAACGGGATGTAATGCTGACTAACTTGGCCACCCAGATGTTATTAAATATTTTTTTTTTTTAATGGAAACAGGTTGGTTCTATGCTTACCACAACGTTATAAATAAGCTAATCTTGCAAGTAATAAATGTCAGCAGGAAGATTTTTATTAATACCAACGGTTTGTGGTTCCACCCGATTCGTGAGTTCAAGTAAGTGGGTTTGAAGTCAGGGTGGGGCGATCGTTTGACGCAAAAGCGATGAAATTATGAATATTTAGTGGAGAATGTGCATACAGATAATAAGAGAATACCATAAGGTATACTTCAGGACGACGACCCATTTGGTCAGGACTGTCACCGCTCGCCCCTGGACATTGACATGGACGCATTTTTGACAAAACAGTCGTGGTGGGCCAGTGGAGGTGCATCAGACAATTGGAAGGTGGGAATGATGCTCTAGACATGACGTGAGGATAGTTATGTGCATAAACACATCATCGGAGCAATCCTGCGACACTTTGAAGCCTGGGTTATAAGACTGACTGACGCAGATAATCAACGGCCATGTGTATACTCAGTGATTATTTGGGTACAGTCGGATGCGAAGTATCGATGAACTGCTTCCATTATAATGCAAGACACCAGAACTCTGCAACACGTACCCAACATAGGGACTAGAACGGCGAACGATATGTAACAAACATTGGGTCGTATCTATTAGATTACTGGCGTTGGCTACTCGTACCAATTGAGCCTACACAATGCTGAGCTAAACCTTATCTGTTTAACACTTGCAACACTACAGTAAGTCAGTTTGAAGCTTACTGTAACTACAAGTCCATTGCTGAACATAAGCCTACCTTAAGTGATTTCACAACGCACGATACTGAACCACCTGCATTCATCTACTTCCTGCATGACATACCTCGTCATGACTCAATCAAGTGTGGGGCCGCCGTGTAAAGGCGGAGTCAGGAAGTTGGCGGTGTCTCACTCCCTTGCCTCCTGCGCCTGATCTCTCTCCGGTAGTTTCGGTTTACCGTTCCATCAGACTTTGAGAGTAAGCGAATAGAGAGTGCACCTGTGCTTACGTATATGTTTGGACACTATTATCCTTTCCTTTGCCGATAAATTTAATAAGGCTGACCAAAAAGAAGAAAGCAACACCGGAGGTGTACTGTAGTCGCTAGTGAGAAAAGAGGTATAGGATGTTATATTTTTTCTTCGTTCTGAAAGCATATAAAATAAGTTAAAATATGTAATATTTACTGCTAATGTGGATTTATATATTGTTGATAATTTTAATATTTTTTATGGCATCATCAATCAAGCTAACGTGTTGTAAAGCGAAATATCAGCGACAGTATGTTGAGGTGTGGCTGGGTGCCGCGGAAACTTGTTTAATATATAAATTAGAAATGCAATCAGGCACAAAGTCTAATGCAGTGAGTGTAGCCGGTGAGTACACGCCCTTCTAGAAGTCATTGCGTTTAATGGGTACACCGGTTGCTTTTTGTGAAATATTATGGCACATAATTTGTAGCTGTAACTGCATTAATCTTTGTTGGTGGATTCGAGCATATTTGTTGGGCGTATAAGTTTGGAAACAATTATTACACAATTTGTTTTCTATATATTCGATTCACTTGCCTAGGATTTGAGCAAAAAAAATAAATATTTGTTTATGTTGGCATATTTTACAAATAATGGTAGAATTGTTTGCAGTAGCATATGAGAAAACGTAAGCTGTGATTTAGAAAAATGACCTGGCGTTTTGTTACCCATAATGTCAATAGGTGTTATTACATCAACTGTTACTTAATGTGACACATGTACTTGCTTTTCAGTAATTTAATTTGTGTATTCGTCTTATTAAGTGATAATCACTTGAAGTTGTTTTCTTGATCACAAAAGTTATGCTTGTTCTAAAGGCGGTATGCCTATAGTAGCTCTGGTCTAGTAATATTTGTTGTCTACTGCCAATGTTTGCCTAAGATCCTGATCCTGGATGCGGCAGGAGCTCTTTGGCGATGTATATAATAAATTGATTTAGTAGAATTTCCAAAATAAAAATCTTGACTTTAATTATATTAATTGCGTATAATTCAAGAACCAAGGGCAAAAACAGGATTTCTATATTGAATGATAATTATTACAAATGTATATAATAGGCGAACTACTGTGTTAAGTTAAACCATAACATCGTGTTTTGAAGAAGTCTAGAACCGTTATTTAAATCCGAATTTTATGATTGGCTCGGGCTATTTGTCACTGTTGCGTTTCGATTTACGATAAAACGCAACAGCCATCCTCTCGTTTTCATGGTCATCGTCGTTCCGTGAATCACTTTTCAGCATCAATCTATACATTTAATGCATGAAGAGAAAATTTTTACCCTTTTTTAAAAATGTTGTGCACAACGGAGGAGTGTAAGATTTTGCATAGTTAGAATTAATATGGAGAAGGGATACAGAAATCAAAAAACATATATCATATAATATTTGCTACAAATTAATTGAATAAAAAAAACACATCGTTTATGTTCATACAGCCAATGTTAAGCGTAAATAAATAATAATCTGTGGTCAAACAGAACCTTTAGAGTGTTACGCAGCCCTAATCCAGGCAATCTGCTACTTTGCATCGGCTTACGACAATCACGAGGCGCCGTGTCAGCATAACGTGTCTAGTGTCTTACATTACCTGATTCTAATATTTTACCGTGTGAAATCATTCTAGATTCAAACATCGAATTAGAGTCACCTCACTTAGTTATAAGAATTAATTGTTATTATTATTTTAAATTAAATATATTTTAAATAAAGATTGCTTTTTTTGCAATCTCTGGCTGGAGCCCACATAATTGGCGCAGTCGGTAGGATCTTCTAAAGTAGAGTTGTCATTCAAGAGTGACCAAGAAGATACAGAATCTACGGGAGCACCAGTCCAGAGGCGAATCCAGGCATCGATTCCGCAAAAAGAAGTAATGCTGTAAGTGCTTGAATCTTTCAATCCTTACCCTTCCAAGTTCCGTAATTATTTTTTTTACTCTATCCTAATTTTATATACATTTTTTATCCTATTGTATTTTACTGTGTTTTACATATAACTGTAAGCTAAACTTTACCTTACTGTGTTTTACATGTAACTATAAGCTTCCAAAATTTTCCATCCAAGGGGAACACGGAACGTTAGGTTAGATAGTAGTAGGTCTTCTCAGCTTAGTATTATAGACGAGAACAGAGGTTTGGAAACCGATAGTATGGCACAATCAAATGAAATAGACCTAGTTTATAAGTCACTTAGAGTTTTGCCCGAATTTGACGGTAACCCGTACATACTTACGCGCTTTATTAACCTGTGCGATCAACTTGTGTTAGCTCACGTAAGAAATGAGCCCGGATACGAACTAGCCAATCTTTCTCTCATTAACGGGATTTTAAATAAAATAACTGGGCCTGCGGCTAGGCTAATAAATTCAAATGGAATACCCGAAACCTGGGCCGGCATCAAAAGCGCTCTTATAAATAACTTCGCCGACCATCGCGACGAAACTGCATTATACAGCGATTTATCATTGCAAACCCAAGGGTCTAGTACCCCGCAAGAATTTTACGAGCGAGTTCAAAGTTTATTTAGTACAATAATGACCTATGTCACTTTACATGAAACTATTAGTACGACAATTGAAGCTAAGCGCGCACTCTATAAAAAACTGACCTTGCAAGCTTATTTACGTGGATTAAAAGACCCCCTAGGGTCTAGAATAAGATGTATGCGTCCCGAAAGTATGGAGAAAGCACTTGAATTCGTAAAGGAGGAATTAAACACCCTTTACCTCCAACAACGAAATGAAGGCAGTCAGAACAAGAAGGAATGGACTCAACCTTCACATAGCCTACTATTAAATAATTTCCTTCCAAAACCTACCACGTTTAACATGCCGCCGCTACCTAGACCACAGGGTAATAATATGCTGAACTCGTTTAGACAGCCACCTATGCAACCGCATGCTGCACAGGGTTGGAGACCCAATCTACCACCCCAGATGCATCAACCACGCGGTCCCACTCGAACGCAACAGATGATGCGTGCTCCTCCACCAAATTATAACCCCCAGAGCAATGTATTTAAGCTTCCTAACAGACCTCAACAACCACAGGGCTTCAACTTAAATAATAACATGCGCCCTTCTCCTATGAGCGATGTCACTCCATTTGTTTCAAAACCCTTACCACCGACTGGACATGACTGGAGACGATTTGGCAACCCACCGCCGAGCAATTACTTTAAGACACGGGAGGTAAACTTTAACGAGACTGATTTTGACTACGACTACAGCACCGACGCGTACTATGAATACGACTATCTTGACTATAACGATAATCAGGAGTATTATTCTTACGAACAATATCCCAACTATGGATACGAGCAACCGTATAACCACGCGGAAGCTCCTATCGTAGAGGAAGTAGACACTAGTTTTACCCCGACTAACAATGAGGATTTTCGGAAGTGTCCGAAATCAGAAAAACAAAAATAGAAGTCAATTTCCACATACAAAGGCAACTCGGTTACATTTAGACAAGTAATCCCCCACTAAAATTCTTAATACTACCGGCGCAAACCAATCATTTATTAGTCCCGAAGCTGTAAGAAAATATTTTAGCCATATTCCACTGAATTATGACTCATTCGAGGTCACCAATGTTCACGCGACAAGTAAAAATAATTATTCTATAACTGTCCCATGCCCTTTAGAATTTAATGAACGGGGTAATATAACCTTGTTTATTTATAAATTTCATAATTACTTCGGACTGACGGACTGATAAGGTTTGATTTGCTAGACATATGGGGTTCTAATATCGATCTTAGAAATAAATTACTTATTATTCGTAACGCAAAAATTCCAATCGTAATGTATGACTCACGTAACGCAAATTTATATGAGGAAATTATACCCGCGCAGTCATCAAAATTAGTTAGGTTGCCTATAAACTCAAAGGACGGTGACGTAGTAGTTGAAAATCAAATAATTTGCAACTGCATAATCTCTGATTGTATAACGAAAGTATAATTTTTTCAATGGACCGTCCGGTACAAGCCGAAATATATAATGTAGAGTGCCAGTTTACTGAAACGTTATCGGATCGCGCTAAAAATGTTTTATCCCGTCTTCGCACCGATCATCTTAATCCTGAAGAGCTAGCAAACCTACAACGGTTATGTGCCTCATATGCCGACGTGTTTTACCTTGATGGTGAACCTTTGACATTCACCAACAAGATCAAACATAGAATTAAAACACATGATGAAAGCCCCGTACATACTAAGAGCTACAGATACCCGTTTATCCACCGACAGGAAGTCCGGGACCAAATCAATAAGATGCTCAAGAAAAATATAATTAGACCATCCGATTCTGCTTGGAGCTCTCCTATTTGGATTGTACCCAAAAAGGCGGACGCTTCCGGCAAAATAAAATGGCGTCTTGTTGTTGACTTCAGGAAGGTTAACGAAAAGACAGTCGATGACAAATATCCTATTCCTAATATAACCGATGTGCTAGATAAACTGGGCAAATGTCAGTACTTTACCACGCTCGATTTAGCCAGTGGATTTTATCAGGTAGAAATGGATTCTGCGGATATTCACAAAACTGCTTTTAATGTAGAGAATGGGCATTACGAATTTCTCAGGATGCCAATGGGCCTGAAAAATAGTCCATCAACCTTCCAAAGGGTGATGGACAACGTATTAAAGAACTTACAGAACCAAATTTGTTTAGTGTATCTAGATGACATAATTGTCTTCAGTACATCCTTACACGAACATATGACAAATCTGGAAAAAGTGTTCAAAAGGCTACGGGAATCCAACTTCAAAATTCAGATGAATAAATCAGAGTTTTTGAAGCTGGAAACCGAGTTTCTAGGTCATGTTATTTGTAAAAACGGGGTTAAACCCAACCCAGACAAAATTAAAGCCATCGAAAAATACCCACTGCCAAAAACTACAACCGAAATTAAGCGTTTTCTAGGACTTCTAGGATACTATAGAAAATTTATACCAGACTTCGCACGTCTCACAAAACCACTCACTCAATGTCTTAAAAAGGGATCAAAGATAACGTTAGATCAAAATTATATTAACTGCTTTGAACACTGTAAAACTCTCTTAACAAATGACCTAATTTTACAGTATCCAGACTTCAGTAGAGATTTTATTTTGACAACCGATGCCTCAAACGTGGCGATTGGCGCAGTTTTATCACAGGGGACAGTCGGTTCAGACAAACCCATTGCATATGCTTCTCGTACACTTAACTCCAGCGAAAGTAACTATAGCACGATAGAAAAGGAACTTTTAGTTAACGTATGGGCGACTAAGTATTTCCGTCCCTATTTATTCGGCCGTAAATTCAAAATTATTACAGACCATAAACCCTTACAATGGATTATGAGCTTAAAAGAGCCAATTCGCATCTAACCAGATGGCGCCTTAAGTTGAGTGAATATGACTTTATTGTCGTATATAAGCAAGGCAAGTGTAATACGAATGCCGACGCACTATCGCGCATCGAACTTCACAACGACGAGCTAAGACCCATAATAGATGAACTGCTTTCCATCTTACCTAATCCCTCCGAAGGGGTACACACTTTAGACGACTCTAGGAATATAACGGCTACCGAAGTCGCAGATGATTCCAGAACTATCATCGTTCATACAGATAAAGAAAACCCCATCCTCGAGGTTCCCATTTCTGACGAACCGCTAAATAAGTTCACTAAGCAGATAATCTTAAATATAGTAGGCGACATAAAAGCTAGACCAGTTATCACTAAACCATTCGAAACACACACACGCATTACGATACAAATAGCTCATTCAAACATAGAAGAGGATGTCATTAATGCTATAAAAGAATACGTCCATCCGAAAATTAGGACAGGATTACTCATTAATCCAAACTCTGCAATGTACACTGTCATACCAATCATACAAAAGTCTTTAAAAGTTCATCTCTTAATCTTTTTCTAACAAAAAGTGAATTGGAAAACGTTAGGGAGTATTTAAGACAGCAAGAAATCATTCATAAATATCACGATGGAAAGACGAACCATCGAGGCATTAACGAGTGTTTCTCGGCTTTGTCCCGCAAATATTACTGGCCGAAAATGAGAGAGCACGTTACTAAATTTATGAAAGACTTTACAGTATGCGGACAAGCTAAATACGACCGCAATCCAGTTAAACAGAAATTTAAAATTGTACCACCAGCTTCTAAGCCTTTTGAACTAGTTCACGTAGATCTATTAACAATTCAAGGGGAAAAGTATTTGACAATAGTTGATAGTTTTTCTAAATATGCTCAGGCGTATTATTTGCGAGACGGCACTGATGTCAGTGTAGTACAAGCTTTACTGATTTTCTGCACACATCATGGAATTCCACTTACCATAGTTTCCGATAACGGCCCTGAGTTTACCAACCAGCTTATTGCAGAATTTGTTAGACTTCATAAAATTCAGCACCATAGAGTAGCCCCACATGCACCCAACGAAAATGGTATCGTTGAACGATTTCACGCCACCATACTAGAACATCTCCGTATTTTAAAGGTAAATCAAAAGAATGAATCCGCTATTAACCTTATGCCCTATACTCTATTAGCTTACAATCATAATATACATAGCTTCACAAAATGCAAACTAATAGAAGTAATTACAGGACATTTTGACCTTCGCGATCGTTTTGACATAGATTTGTCCGCCCACTTACTTCAACAGTACATCGTAAACCATAAAGACAGAATGACTGAGACCTATTAAACTATTCACGACCTATGTAATGACATGCGTAAAGACTTGACTGATACTCGCAACAAAAACCGAGAACAGGAAGCTGAATATTCCCCGGAACAACAAATCTTTATACAAAATCCATTCGCATCCCGTCAGAAATTAGCTACTCGATACACACACGACACAGTAATGGCAAATCTCCCAATTCACATTTATACAAAGAAAAAACGAGGTCCCGTAGCAAAAACTCGATTGAAGAGAATACCTAAAACGAACCAATTGTTACAGGACTCTCCTGGCACTTCATCTCCTTCTGGGACCAGCTCTAATGTAGGAGATAAGACTTGAAAGTCTTAGTGATGGACCTGGTATATTACCCTTCAAATTAGGCCCCGCTCGAATCCTATCCCACTACCATGCATTTTTGCAATATGTTAATCTCCAAGAATTAGAAGATAAAGTAAATTCAGTTAAAACGCAGTTAATCAGTATTAGCCCTAACCTTAACAACATTACTAATTCGTTATTTGAGCCTCATATTGATTATCTTAAAAATAAGCTTGAAAGTGTCACCATACAGTTGAGAAGCTTTAAAACGAACCGCGAAAAAAGAGGACTCGTAGATGGTCTCGGTTCCATCATAAAAAGTATAACCGGTAACCTTGATTATACAGATGCAGATCATTTTAATCGCGCTGTAAAATCCATCCGCGAAGACGAAAATAAAATCGTTACGGAATTTAATAATCATGTAAGCTTAACTAAAGATTTAACAAATCAGTACTCCAAAATAATAGATAGCATTGTGGATAATCAAAATAAATTAGAAATATTAATAGGTAAAATAAATCAATCCGAGGCTACCAGAGACTATGACTTAATTAAATATGCCCATTTTGGACAAGTACTAATGATCCTTAGTGATAACGTTGATTCCATTTCACAGGAATTAATTAAGTTACAGAATAACTTAGCATTTATAAGAGCTAACACTATGCACCACTCTATAGTTAATTTAGAATCTATCCGAATAATGATTAACAGGGCAACCCAACTCTATGGAAGTAAAAATGTAGGAGATTTAGATATAAGAGAATATTACGATATTATTAGATTAGGTTCATATTATGTAGGAAATGAAATAGTAATAGTATTTAAGTTCCCAATTTTATTACCCCATATATATGATATGTATAAGTTATCTATTGTTCCTAACAAGAAACACGAAATCCTCACACCACCCTTTCCATTCCTAGCCATTTATCAGAAAGATTTTCAGTACATAGAGGCAGAATGCCCGAAGACCAGTAAATGGTACATCTGCAAGGAAAAGCGGAGCCTGAGAGGTCAACCATCCCCTGATTGCATCCATCACCTCATCACCAAACAACAAACGAATGCAGTATGTAACCCGTTCACGGTCACCCTAGATAAACCAGCTTACGAAGAACTGGACGACAAGCACTACACCATCACTTTCCCCACACCAACGAAAGTACATCTATCCTGTGGACAAGATCTCTACAAAATACTTCAAGGTAGTTATCTCGTTATTGTCCCTCTGAAATGCTATATAGAAACGCCACTATTCTTGATCTCAAACACTAAAGATCGATTGGAGGGACAAGCTTTAAAGCTAATGGACATACCTGAGGAAAACACAAGCATCCCATCTCCTGCATCGGCATATAAACTAAATTCAATAAACCTTCAACATCTTCATGCAACGAACACTAAAATATCCTAGCAAGCACCAATAAATCTATGGAGAAACGGGGACTACAGTCTATACCATACTACAATACCATTTTACGCATTAATAATAAGTGCAGGTGCACTGATTCTATGCGTACTATATAGAAAATACAAGCTGAAGCCAACTGGAGTTACGCAAAGAAACACAGAAGAGGACCACCCTAAATCATTAAGGGTATACGCTATTTCAGACACTGAGAAGATTAATCCCGATCAACTCCCAGCTCAATTCACGACCAAGGTCTTCCATAGTCGCTGTTCTTCGGGGGGAAGTGTTACGCAGCCCTAATCCAGGCAATCTGCTGCGTTGCATCGGCTTACGACAATCACGAGGCGCCGTGTCAGCATAACGTGTCTAGTGTCTTACATTACCTGATTCTAATATTTTACCGTGTGAAATCATTCTAGATTCAAACATCGAATTAGAGTCACCTCACTTAGTTATAAGAATTAATTGTAATTATTATTTTAAATTAAATATATTTTAAATAAAGATTGCTTTTTTTTGCAATCTCTGGCTGGAGCCCACATAATTAGAGTAAAAACATACGTATATTTATCGCAAAAGAATTTCAAAATTTTGTCAACAAATGGTTACTGACTGATTGACTGAATGAGCCTTTATGTACCTTTTTCAATAGTGTGTGGAGTGTATGCCAAGATAAAAATCGTTTATTTTATATTTTGAATATGTATATTAAACACCTTTGTTTGACATATCAATTTGTAGTTGAAAGTGAAATACAGCTTTCTCATTCATCATCACCATCATCATTACAGCCCTTCACAAGTCCACTGCTGAACATAGGCCTCCCCCAAAGAATGCTACAAAGCACGGTCCTGAGCCACCTGCATCCATCGACTTCCTGCATATCTTACCAGGTCGTCACTCCATCTAGTGGGGGGATGCTTTACACTTCACCTGCCGGTACGAGGCTGCCACTCTCATTATACAAACTTAAAAACATAACAGTTTCCAGTCGATGTTCGACTGTTGAGAAACCACTAGTATCTGTTAAATGTATTTGATTTGAATCTTTTGAATGATTTCTTTTATTTTCGCGAATACTGCACATTAAATGTAACTAATTTTACGGATTTTAATTCCCGACGTTTCAGGTGCTTACGTCCCGATATTATAGTTAGGCTGGCTATCTTCAGTTTTTGAATATTAAGTTTTGGTTAATTTAAACGCGATAAAATCCGTAAAATTTATTTCATCATTTGGATTTGTTACTGCACTCACTGCTACTATTCTTTTACCTTGTTTTGAAGCCAAGTGTACTTAATTTCGCTTTGGTGAAAATTTTCTATATGTTCGATTTTTTATAGAATAAGGTGACAAACGAGTTCACCTGACGGTAAGTGGATACTGTGGTCTAAACGTAGTGATTATCTCTCTTTGACTGTGGTACATAGACGTTTACATGTATCTTCGATTAGAAATCAAAATGCAAAATGTGTTGTCAGCCCTGAGTACTAAGATGAAATGCCTCGTTTCCAGTAAAAATGGTCTCTACACTAAAAATAAAAACATAGTAGCGTTAAACTGCTATTTTATGTTGGTATTAGCATGGTCCTATTCCGGTCTAGACGTTCCATTCGTATCAAAATCATAAAATAGCAGCAGCATGGCTCTACCATGTAAAAAAAAACTGTGGAATAGCTCTACCACGTTATTAAAAATAATTGTTTTTTTTTTGTAAATCTAAAAACATTACTTTGATTCAGAATAATATGTAAGTAGTGTTTTTGTAATATTTATAAATGTATTTTCATATTTATATAAATTGAACACTCCAGTAAGAAGAAAATTTTCTGTTTTTCGACACAGATTTTCTGACGTTGATTTTTGATACGCTAGGAACCAAATTTAATAACTTTGTTATGGAAGTATAGTGTAAATGTGATTATATATTACTGAAAACATTATTTCATGGGGAGTTTTTAACTAGCATTAAACATCAATTTAAACTATTTTATATTATATAATAATTATAAGAAACTGTTTTACAGCTATATAAATGAATTCGCAAGTTTTTTCAATAACCTGAACATATTTAATTCCACTTTAGGTGTTAAGTACTCTTGACCTCTTATTAATTAAAGTGGGCACTTTTGCTGTAGGGATCAGTGTATTTAGTGTGTAATCAGTGTAAAAGCAATCGAACTAACGAGAAAATATAATAAAATTCAATTCATTATTCTTTTGTTAGAAAAAAAATATAATAAAATTCAAATTAATTTTATGTTGCCCTCAAGCTGTTTCGACTAAGGAATCTAGTCACTGGTTACACGCTTTACCATCAAGTGCTCTTAGCACATTACTTGATGGGGAAAGCTTGCGCATCACCGTAGGAATCCGACTAGAAGCGGCGATTTGTCAACCCCATCAGCGCCCCTGTGGTAGTAGCGTCGATAAATTTGGGCTACACGGACTTTCATGTAAGAAAAGTGTTGATAGGTTTTTACGGCACGGTTCTTTGAACGATGTCAACCTACCTACCTCAGGCTCTTGTCTCTACAAATGTTCCCTCGGTTTTAGATCCTTGTGGAATATTTAGCGACGATGGCAAGAGACCCGATGGTATGACATTGGTCCCTTGGGAGAGAGGTAACACCCTAGTGTGGTATACTACTTGCGTAGACACTTTGACGGCCTGACATCTCAGGGCTAGTTTAGAGCCGAGGTGGCATCAGAGGCAACTGAACTGAGTAAGTTGCGGAAATACGAGTCTCTGAGAGATGACTACATATTTGTACCATTTGCTGTAGAGACTATCGATCCGTGGGGTGAAATTTCAAAGTTTTAACAGTGGTAGAGCCACGCGGCAGGTTTTTCTGTCGCACGGATGGGCCGGCTCGAACCAAGGTGGTACCACGACCTCACAGAATACCAGCGTGAAGTAGAGGTTTACCTCTGCGTTTTGCTTGGTGAGTGCAGGTGGCCGGAGGCCTTTTTACTGGAAATGAGGCATTCCATCTTAGTCCTCACGGGTGACAACGCATCTACATTTTGAATTGTAATAGAGGATATATGTAGATGTCTAAGGGCCGCAGCAACCACTTACCATCAGGTGGACTGTGTGCTCGTTTGTCACCCTTATCCTATTAAAAAAAAGATATTAATTATTATTTTTTAACTTAATAAGTAATATATATTATTGGTTTGCGTATAGACAATCTTCATAAAATAATATCACTTACTTTATGATGTAGCTTAAAGTTAATGTTATTAATAATTTAACTCTTACGAATTATACTTAATCAGCTTATTGACATTACATAATACATCTATAAATTGCTCGAATTAGGAAGTCAAGTTCATCACTAAATTGTAGACAGACACTGCATTGACACACAATGCTATTGTTAGTATAGACGTGAACCTCACACAATTAAACCTTGCAGAGAAGCCACATATAATAGAAATAAAGCCACATATAATAGAAAAAAATGACCATCATACAGACAGAGAAGTCTTGAAATTAGTACAATGGGAAAAGAAAATTTTGCATGGCAGACATCCTTATGACTTAGATCAAGCACATGTGGATTCGGAGGTATCGAATAAGTGGGTTGTATATGGTTACTTAATCCCTAAAACCGAAGGTGTCATGATATCAATACAGGATTAAGTTATTAATTCGAAAAATTATTAAAAGATATATAATTAAAGACCCCACAATAGCAGATGATAAATAACAAAAATGTTACAAAGAGTCCGAGGCCATTCAGCATATTATAGGGACTTTACCATCACTCACGCAGACAGATTACACACATACACACATAACAAGGTAGTAAATATCATCATCATCATCATTACAGCCTTTCATAAGTCCACTGCTGAACATAGGCCTCCCCCAAGGAATGCCACAAAGCACGGTCCTGAGCCACCTGCATCCATCGACTTCCTGCATATCTTACCAGGTCGTCACTCCATCTCGTGGGGGGTCGCCCTACACTTCGCCTACCGGTACGAGGCTGCCACTCGAGAACCTTTCTTCCCCATCGGTTGTCGGTTCTTCGAGCTATATGGCTAAATATAATACACTTAAATTAGCAGTCAAACACAAACTCATCCCAGACTTACATACGCCATATGTAAAAATAAACGCCGACGGCCGTACTTGAATATACAAATTATAAAATGTATTACGACCGTGCTATACTGACAGACAAAATCATCCATCTTAATAGACCGGATATAACTCTTCAAGATAAAATAAATAACACAGTATATAAAATTGATACAGCCGAACCTAATACGCATAATTTAATTAAATTTATAACTGAAAGAAAAATACCACCATATACACCTACTTTAGTAAGGCTTTCGATTCAGTTGATCACAAAATTTTACTGGGTAAACTTTCTCGTTTGGGTGTGTATGGTAAACTTCTGGAATGGTTTCAATCTTTATCAACGCAAGTCGCACGTTGTGGTTAATGGCTACTCATCGCATTCCTTTCAGCCTACTTCCGGCGTTCCACCAGGTTCGAATCTGGGTCCAATCTTCTTTAATATATTTATTGATGATATCGTGGGTATCTTCGATCATGCTGCTTGTTTCCTTTACGATGATGATATGAAACTGTCTATGCAGATCAGAGGTATTAATGATTCATTGTTATAACAGGAGGATCTAGATCGACTCGCTGGATGGTGTAGGGAGAACAGGTTATATTTAAATACTGAAAAATTTAAACTTATTAGATTTTCCGGATGCAAAACGAATTTGTCGCCGTCCTACAATATTGGCATTCAAAAAAAGTAGCTTATAGTTCGGCCGTTCAGAGAATGCGTTCCTGACACGTCGCGATTGAACTGACGACGTAACTTTGTAATGGCGTTGCATTTACGATAAAAATATTTTTGCTGGTTGTTTACCGTTTTAACACTTGATGAGCATTAAAACAACATTATTATATCAATAATCAATGAATGTTATAATTTTGTGCCAAACTAAGTGTCAAATAACTTGGTAAACAATATTTTTCTAAATCAATACTGCGCTATTACAATGTTATGTCAGCGCTTTATATTTGTAGTGCTGTGCTAACAATAACAGGCAATAACAGTATCGTAATCTGTTCTTATAAAGTTATAATTTATAAAATAAAACGTTTTGTTTTTATTTTTAAGAATTTGAAAATAATGGACTATAAGATAACTTTTATTAAATATAAAAATAAAACTACGACCGAACCGAACGCGCGAAAGAAAGTAGCATTTTTATATTTAGGTTGAAAATGGTAACCCCAAATGGCGTTATGGCCCGCCATTTTGTGATGCTAAAACAGTAGTCTGTTGTCGTTTCATGCGCATAGACCACGTTCTTCAAGTGTTTTCGATTTGTTTTTATTTAATTACCCGGCTTTCGTTTAATGGACTGTTTCTGCTTTTCAAACTAACATCGGCGCTAAATCGGACATCGATTGTGTTTTGTATTGCGTTCTTTTTACTCTTGGTGCATAATAATGCCTAAACGTGGACAAACATTGAAAAGTGGAGCCCGTGAGTTAATCATCAAGCTGCAAGATTACTTTGAGCGGGAGCGGCAAAATGGCGGACCCCTGTTACCTGTACCTTGGAGTTAGCAAACGAACGATAACAAATATTAATAAAGAAAAGTTAGGCTCTACTGGCACGGAAGATAATATTTTACGTACGCCGAAGAAGAAACGTAGAACTAAACCCGTGACAGATATTGATACTTTTGACACCGATGCAATCAGAAATCATATATATTGTTCCAGAAATGAATATCTCAACAGGAAGAAGCTTTTGGCATCGTTAAGAGAAGGTAGACTGTTTAGCGAGGGTAAAACTGCTTTAACCAAAATCTTAAAAGATATTGGATTTTCGTATAAAGAAACAGAACACAAGAGATGACGGGGCAAAGGTTGTTGAGAAGACTAAAAACCTGATTGTGGAAAATTTTGATCGAGAGATCAGGATTGATTCTATTGTTGATCATAATGTAACTATACATGTAGGCGAAGATGATGATGAAGACTCCACCTCCTCAAGCAAATCGGAGTCTGATTATTATTCTGTACGCACATTCGATTCAATGTACTTTATTGCATAGAAATACAGATTGTAACTTTGTAACAAAGAATAAAAATAAAACAATTTTATTATATTAATATTATCTTTTTTTGGTTTCCACTTAAATTACTAAAATATAAATTTTAAATGATTCCGCTAATTTAAAACGAAATAATCTTAAAAATAACGCGGCGGTTCATTTTGGAGGAACGGTAACGAACTCAGTGTTATGTTGTGCCCATCACTAGCCGTGACTAACTGATAGGTGTCAGGAACGCATTCTCTGAACGGCCGAACTATAGGTCACCACGCTACCATGAATCGCTTACAAAGATAGTACAACTTAATATCTAAGTCTTACAATATCGACATCTTTTCTGACAAGCTGTTGGAATTTAGACGCAAGCTCGGTCAGTTTCTCGAGTCAATGGTGTCTGTTTGATTCAAGTATCTATATCTATTGTCTGATTTTTTTAACCTATAAAAAATTAGGATTAAAATGTTTAAGTTTTCATTTGCTTAGTATTAACTTACCTATTTAAGTTTTATTTGCATAGTCCACATTTGCATGCCGTGGCAGCCTATAATTAAGATGACGCTTAGTTTTAGTTTGATATTCATGTTACCTTACAATCCATGTATTAGTGTATAGTATATAATATATAGTGTCCGTCTTGTTGGTTGTACTTTTAAATAAATAAATAAAAATAACAAAAATGTGGGAGAGGAAAAAAATGTTTTTATAATTAACCAATAGTTCTTTATATCACCGGAATAATCCCGAAACACTTACATCATAGTTTGAATATGCTATATCCATCACCGAACTCATACATTAATATACAAAAAGCAGCAATCTTAAAAATACGTCGCATCGTTTGAAAGTTCATGCAGGATGACATTAATGTAGTTTATCCTCTATTACAATGACGGTTACCTGGTTTCAATCCGTAATCACCATTTATTTACCAGCTTTATCTAAGAAAAAATAATTAAAATAATAATAATATTTGTTTATTCACTTCACAAATTTCACATCGTGACTTACTCTATATAAATAAAAAGTACCATCAATTACATTGAGATGTTAACGTCAGCAGCCGTACTAGTATAAACTGTGAAATTCACATCTAGCGAACATATATTAACATTTGTAACTAGCGAACCGCTCTGGCTTCACTTGAGTGGAATCTATTAATATTGCGTTATTTAGCCTAAAAATAATAATAAAAGATCATTTGCTTTTTTTTTGTATATATTATGAATATTTTTATTTTACATAAGTCTCTTAATTTTTCGGATAAAATTTAGTCCAAATCACTCCCGATATTACTATCTATTGGGTCGTAACGTTTTATTACAATCGCTTCAGCCATTCCAAAGATTAGATCGGACAGACAGACAAAAGAAAATTTTACAAATGTTTATTCATGTCTGAATAGCTCTAAATATTTTATACAAAAATAATAACAAAAATAATCAACAATAGTTATGAAGAAAATTCTCAGAACGCGTCGTAGCTCAGAAATAGGCTAAACTGGACTGATTTTTTTTTAGTTTATGGCAATTTGTTAACTTTGATTCCAAAGACATAATATATTGGACTGAAGTTCTAGAACGTGCGGAAAACGCATATCGCAACGTATTTTTTTGCAGATTTTACCGGCGGGTGAGAGTATAGATAGCTATAGTATGTGCCATATCGATTGAGAAAAACGGACAATGACCTCAGATATGAGCCGAGTGTCAAAAGGCGTAACTTACAAAATCTCAATTTAGATGTGATAACAATATTTAAATATTGATATTATTCCCACTTCTAGGTCAGCACATATGTTTTGTTTTTTTGTTTCTTAAATAATATTGTCTGTGGTTCCTATAAACATAGTAAAATCTTACGGTACATCGCGAAAAATGTGTTATATTTTATATTTCAATTTATGGTAAGTAACGCAGCAATTCATTTAATAACAGTTTCATATTAAAAAAATATTTGAAGCAATATAATCACCATATTGAGCTTTTGCAAATTCATCCCTTTAAATAAACAAAACGCGCGTTACGTCAGTTCGTTCTAAAAGAAACGTGACAATGGCAGCCAGAGATGCGTCACCTTTTTTGGGCCGGTCCGCCATTTTGTTTTCATTCGTGTTCGGATAGCGCTTGCGTGTGTACGTCTCGGGTAATTCATAGCATTCATTGCATTGTTTTAGTTGAGTTTTTACTGTTAAATTTGTTATATCGTTAAGTTTTTGTTTTTTGAATCTGTTATATTAGTTTTACTGTGACGGTCGTTACTAAATCGACATGAGTTCAGGAGAATTTGGTGAAGGACCCGGTCCTTCAACATCAAGTGGAAAGAGACGTCGCCGACCCATAATAAACGTAGCAGGTACGTACAAATAGGTACAAATGCGACGACGTAGCCTTTCTATTTCTTAAAGCGCTCTTTTTATGTGACCATGTGGTATTTATTTTCTAAAACAATATGTATTTATGTGATGTAGTACTATGGTAGTATATTTTTGTCATTTATTTACAGGCCCATCTTCTGGAGCACCTTTAACGTCACCAGTAAAAAAGAGAAAACCTACCACTTTGTCGGTCGGGGAACAAGAGATTATCATTAATGTATACAAATATGTCAAAAACACCTGGCCCGAAGACGTGTATCCTTCAAACGTTAATATGGTAGAAAAGGTTTCGGAGATATCAGGAGTCAGCAAGAGCACTATATATCGCGTATTAAGCGTGTATAGAGATTCCCATAAAATACCAGAAAAGGGAATAATTAATAAAAGAAAAAAGTCTGTAATTGACAAGTTGGACGATTTTGATAAATCGGCTATAAGAGCGAAAGTGCATCAGTTCTTTCTTGCAGGAGAATTACCGACTTTAGACAAAATTTTGCTCAGTATAAATCAAGATGACCAGTTGCCAAACTTGAGCAAAACTTCCCTGCGACGTGTGTTGCGCCATTTAAAATTCAAATATATAAAGAGAAACAGAAAAAGTGGTCTAATAGATCGCCCAGAGATAGTTCTGTGGCGTACCAGATATTTGAGAGAAATACAAATATTAAGAAACGAGGGACGTAACATTTTTTACCTTGACGAAACATGGATTAACGCAGGTCATACTATGGGAAAGGTATGGGAAGACACCACAATTGAATCTTCTCGTCAATCACGGTTAGAAGGCTACTCTACTGGCGCGAAAGCCCCTTCGGGTAAAGGAAAGCGATTAATAGTTGTACACGTTGGCAATGAAAATGGCTTTTTGGAGGGATGTGATTGGGTATTTGAATCATCATCTACTGGTGACTACCATGAGAGTATGGACGCTCTCCATTTCGAGGACTGGTTTAGAAAAGTAATAGAAAAACTGCAAAGCGGCGATGTCATAGTTATGGATAACGCTAGTTACCACTCCAGACGTTTAGAAAAAACCCCAACAATGTCTTGGCGGAAACAAAATATGCAGGAATGGCTAGAATCTAAACAGATCGCATACGTGCCCTCGGACACAAAGACCCACTTAATGGAAAAAATAAAGGCAGTTAAAGATAACTATCGAAGTTACGTCACCGACGAGATGGCAAAAGAAAAAAGCATCACAGTGGTAAGGTTACCTCCTTATCACTGTGAGCTTAACCCCATTGAACTTGTGTGGGCAGATGTGAAAGGGTACGTTGCACGAAAAATACAACTTTCAAGTTAAAAGATGTTAAAAATTTACTTAAAGATGGTTTAACTCAAATCACGCCAGATAAATGGAAAAACTGTGTTCAGCATGTCCTTAAGGTTGAACAAAAAATGCGTGGCATGGATGATAGAATTGACCAAACTGCAGATCGCTTTATAATTAATGTTACAGATAGTTCATCAAGTGAAGATACGAGTGATGATTGCACCGAATAAAAATAAAGTTCTTATATAATATTAAAAATAAAGTTTTATCTTTTGCATAAGTACGTACTTATTCGGTGTCGTTATCACTCGAATCTTTATATGTGTTATAAATTAATGTTTTTTGTTGTTAAATGAATAAAGTACTTTATAACAATAGATGATTTTTCTTCTACAGCGATCTTTCACATAACTTTTTAATAATAGTTAATAAATATATATTATATCAATCATTATAAAAAAATCATTATAAATAAAGAAAGTACTACATATAAAATGTGCCTATATATTGAAGGTTTGTAACCCCTGGTTAAACGACCGAAAGGTCATTGTCCGTTTTTCTCAATCGATTTGGCACATACTATACAATGTGCAAGCGAGAGGAACAATAATAATAATAATCTCCCCTGCCGAGGGATACCATCTGGTTGGGTTTTTATTTATTTATGTATTTTTTATGTATTTATTTTATTTTGTTGATATTTATGTATGTTTATCATTTTTATTTACAATTATATAATTATAAAGCCCAACCACATGAGAAATCTTTATAGATAACCCAGATAATAATAATGTTTACTTTATTTGCTCTCACAAGTTTACATTGCCTTTTAATAATATTGGAGTTATAACCATTTTAATTTGTGAGAGTCTGGTGTTAGTACTAAGAAAGACCTGTATGACTAATCACCAGACTCTCTTCCCTTAATGTTACATTTATCAACATAACATTAACTTTAGTACACTTCGTGCGACAATATGACTTATAATTGTAGTTTCTGTAATAAAAGTTACAATAAAAGAGAAAGAATAAAAAAAATTAAAACTAAAAACCAATTCACACGTGAGCGTAGTGTGTGTGTGTGTGTGTGTGTGTGTGTTTGTGTGTGCGAGTGAGTGAGTGCATATGTGTGTATGTTTGTATAATATTTTAAATAATGGGAGTTACCAGGGATTCTGTTTCGGTGTAGTTTAAGCCCAAAAGTCATTCCGTTACTCTTGTTTTTAAGGAATATTTATTCATACAATATATTGGAATAGCCTTATTTATCCTGCTTTAAAGAAGTTTTAAAGAATTTACGAGAAAAAATTGTATTAAATTTTCGACTTTTAGAAACTATCCTACCTCTTCCCGAGATTGGAGAAGACATGCTATTGTATGGTAGCGAAGAATGTATTTTAGAATAGTTTGTAAAATAAACATTTGCCTAATAGTAAGAACCCTGCAACGTTTGGATAGTTCAGCCGTTGGAAATTAAAATGGCAATGAAAACCCAACCTTTAAAAAACTTCTTTGCGTGCGCTCCAACCCTATAAGACGGAATTTTGCTGAACCACCACATGACGTTATATTGTACAGCAAAAGAGATTGCACAAAGACAAAATAAACAGTTTTGATCACTTTTGTATCCGAAGCATTTACAAGGTTTTAAAACATAAATCAACTTTCTCAATCTAGATGCTAGTGTAGCTATATGTTTTTCAAACGTTAAGTTGTTGTATTATAACACCAAGATATTTAACGTACTCAGATTTCTCGATAGTTGGGCATGTACAATGCATAGTCGAGTCTGAGGCAGTCTGAGAGTTGGCAAAATAAGAGTTACAGGCAAACAGCAGTGCACTTTTAGATGGAGGTGATCCAGTGAAGGCTGATCTTGTGCTCTGATGGGAAAAGTATTTTTTTTTTAATATTTAAGGTAAGTACGTTTTTGTTTAGCTGGTTCACAAAAATATTTAATCCTTTTTGAGCATTACTAAATGTATGGTGTCAGGAATCACCATCAAAGAAAAGTGCCGTGTCATCTGCAAAAGTAATTATTTGTCCATTTGGAAGATTAAGATTGCATAAGTCATTTATGTAGGTTAAAAAGAGTTTAGGGCCTAGTATACTGCCTTGTGGTACACCAAAACTAACAGGAAACTCTTTACTCACGTAGTCTTGCACCTTGACAC
>JAVANC010000023.1:13036795-13068545 GCA_033319125.1 Parnassius glacialis | reverse complement strand
CTTCAAGAACGGCGACAACGCTCTCTTGAAGAACTATAGACCGATTTTCCTTCTGAGCCGCGTCTACGTGCTGTTTTCGAGAGTCATTACGAATCGTCTCGCACACAGACTTGACGATTCCAGCCATCCGAACAAGCCGGTTTTCAAAAAGGCTTTAGTACTATAGACCACACATACTTTGCAGCAGATTGTACTGAAGACAGAGGAGTATAATCTGCCACTTTGCCTTGCGTATGTGGACTGTGAAAAGCCTTTGATTCCGTCGAAATTTGGGCGATGCTGCAGTCCCTTCAGCGATGCCAAGTTGACTGTGGGTAAATCGAAGTACTGAAATGTTTATACAGTAGAACTACGATGGCTATCCGAGTATAGAACCAGTGTACGAAACCTATCCAAATGCAAAGAGGTGTAAGACAGTGTGACGTTATATCCCCGAAACTCTTCACCGCTGCACTGGAAGACGTTTTCAATATACTGGACTGGAAATGATGCGGTATCAACATCAATGGCGAGTACATCACTTACTTTCGATTTGCCGAGGATATATTTCTTATCGCAGAATCGCTAGAGGACCTAAGCACTACACTCAATGACCTCAATAGTGTTTCCCAACGGATAGGTCTTAATATGAACATGGGCAAAACAAAGATCATGTTTAACGTCCATGTCACACTTATGCCGATAGTTGTTGGGAGCACTAAGCTCGAAGTTGTTGACGACTATGTTTACCTGGGACAAATAGTCCGACTAGGTAAGTCCAACTACGACTGAGTGGTCAATCGACGGATTCAACTAGCCTGGGCAGCGTTCGAGAAACTACGACACATCTTGTCGTTAGACATACCTCAAAATCTGAAAACGAAATTGTACAACCAGTGCGTGTTGCCAGTGATGTTTTTCAGATCTGAGACGTGGTCCTTCACTGCTGGCCGTATGAGGAAGCTCAAGGTCGCTAAGCGAGCTATAGAGGGGGCTATGTTTGGGGTTTCTGTGTGTGATAAACTTAGAAATGAGTATATCCGCAGTAGAACCAGGGTAACCGACATAGCCCAACGGATTAGTAAGCTGAAGTAGCAGTGAGCCGCCCATATAGCTCCAAGAAAAGGCAACCGATGGGAAAGAAAAGTCTCTCGAGTGGCAGCCTCGTACCGGTAGACGAAGTGTAGGGCGACCATCCACTAGATGGAGTGACGACCTGGTAACACATGCAGGAAGTCGATGGATGCAGGTGGCTCAGGATCGTGCTTTGTGGCATTCCTTTGGGGAGGCCTATGTTCAGCAATGGACTTATGAAAGGCTGTAATGATGATTATGATGAATCTAATTATTGTGGTTTTATGTATGAAACTAATTACCGGTTTAATATACTTTTTAATTTCCAACCCTTTCTTACACTAATGTCACCTTTTATATAGGTTATATATGTAAATTTTTCGAAAAATACAGAATTAACTGTGGTACCCAGAATTAACAGTTTGTGTGACGTTTTCCATCATTTCTTTTTGCCATTTCATGAATAAATATTTAAGGTCTGAGACTGTTACGCTGTTTTCCAGAGACGTTCCCACGAGTTCATGCTGTCTTCTTTTACGGATAATTAACGGTTCGAAATATTCAAAACTTGACAAATCAGCAACTGAACTAGATGTCAAAGAATGTGAAGTAGTTTTCTGAATTTCACTAAATTGACAAAGTTTTTCAGAACTATATCAATCTGGAAAATCGATTATTTTACTATAAACAATTGATTACACGATTTCAAATCGACATGCCTACTTGTACTTTCATTGATTAAACAATATTCTAATTGCATCTTTGTACGCAGAACAATCGGTTGCTGCGCCGATATTTTAACTATTATTTGGTACTGTAGCTTTACGAGACATCAAAAAAATATCGATATCCCTGCAGTTTTTAGACAAAATTCTAATTTACAATTTAGAAGATGAACAACAAACATGAAATAAAATCTGTGTTTTATTTTTTATTCAAACATCATAAGTTAATGTAGATGTAAAAAGTTGTTAAGGCTGCTTTATAGTCACGCGTTTGAACAGTGCCGTTCAGATGCACACACTTGCTGATGCACTAGATAGTAAGTAAATAATATTTACGCCGTTCAAGCGCACACTGTTGAAACTTGGTTGAAACCGTGATTGATAGGCTCGCTGTTTGACGGCATGTCTAGCGGTGTGACTGAAACCACCCTAAATCTTTATACATTTAGGTACTAGGTATCTCACCGCACTGTATACTCTAATGATAACATCTTAATGCTAACAGCCATTGTATACATACATTTTTATTTTTTCATTAATACACACAAACATTTTCTCTCATTTCAAAACCAATGCTAAGAAACCAGGTACGTTAATTAGAAGTACTGAAACTAGCTTTATTGGTGTTCTCGTAAATATAAGAATCAATTTGAAATTAATTATTATCATTAATTACAAAAGTGCCCTGGTGCAATTTATTATGAATTAAACTAAATATTATTTTATAATCCCTGACTTCTTATACAGCATGGCCGATTCCTTCGCCTACAGATACAATTGGATTAAGTTTTTATTTGAAATGAAGAATCTGATCTTTTTTTATAGAATAGGGGGCAAACGAGCACGCGGCTCACTCGATGGCAAGCGACTAGCGACATTTTAGAAAGGTGTAAGCTCTTTTCTTAAAGGTTCCTAAGTCGTATCGGTACGGAAAATTCGCTGGTGGTAATTGATTCCACAAGAAAGTCGTGCGAGTGAGAAAACTTCTTCTAAATCGCACAGTGGTGGACCGCCAATCATCCAGATGGTATGGATGGTTACGCGAGTTTTGTCGCGATGTGCGATGGTGAAATTGAGTGGCTGGAATTAGTCCGAACAATTCCTCAGAGCACTCCCCGTGATAGATGCGATAAAATACGCAAAGAGATGCAACATCTCTACGCAGTGCCAGTGTATCGAGCCGATCAGAAAGAACTCGGTCGTCAACGATTCGAACCGCTCTGCGCTGGATGCGGTCAAGTGGAAGGAGCTGGCACTGGGGTGCCCCGGCCCAGAGATGAGAACAGTATTCCATGTGGGGCCGAACTTGCGCTTTGTAAAGTTGCAAGCGATGTGCCGGCATGAAGTACTGTCTCGCTCTGCTGAGCACGCCAAGCTTTATAGAGGCCAATTTGGCCTTTTTTTTTTTTTTTTTTTTATAGGAGAGGGGGGCAAGCGAGCATGCGGCTCACCTGATGGTAAGTGACTACCGCCGCCCATGAACAACTGCAACACCAGGGAGGGAATTGCAGATGCGTTGCCGGCCTTTTAAAAAGGAGTAAGCTCTTTTCTTGAAGGTCCCTAAGTCGTATCGGTCCGGAAAAATCGCTGATGGTAATCGATCCCACAAGGAAGTCGTGCGAGGAAGAAAACATCTTCTAAATCGCACAGTGGTGGACCGCCAATCATCCAGATGGTGTGGATGGTATCGGGAGTTCTGCCGCGATGTGCGTTCGTGAAATTTGGCGGCTGGGATTAATCCGAACAATTCCTCAGAGCACTCCCCATGGTAGATGCGAAAGAAAATGCAAAGAGATGCAACATCTCTTCGCAGCGCCAATGAGTCGAGCCGATCGGAAAGAACTCGGTCGTCGACGATTCGAGCCGCTCTGCGCTGGATGCGGTCAAGTGGAAGGAGCTGGCACTGGGGAGCCCCTGCCCAGAGATGGGAACAGTATTCCATGTGAGGCCGAACCTGCGCCTTGTAAAGTTGCAGGCGGTGTGCCGGCATGAAATACTGTCCCGCTCTGCTGAGCACGCCAAGCTTTTTAGAGGCCAATTTGGCCTTCTCTTCCAAATGACCACGAAACTGCACGTCACTCGATATGTCGACGCCGAGGATTCCGATACTGGCTGAGGCAACCAGGGGAGTGCCTTGAAACTGAGGAGATACGACAAAGGGGTTCTTTTTAGCGGTTAACGCGCAAACTTGTGTCTTCTGAGGATTAAACTGGACTAGATTTAGTCGCCCCCAGTTCGAGACTTTGTCCAGCAAAGACTCGACTTCAGACACAAGTTTGTTCCGGTACTCGGAGACGTTTTCCCGAGAAATATTAGCACGGCCGGTGTATAGAGCATCACCAGTGCTGTCATCCGCATAGCAATGAATGTTACTAAATAGCAACATATCATTGATATGCAGAAGAAACAGCGTTGGTGATAGCACACAGCCTTGTGGAACACCAGCGTTAATAGGCTTGTAGTCAGAACATGCACCGTCTACAACAACCTTGATGCTCCGATCTGCAAGAAAGCTGGTGATCCAATTGCATAATTTCTCGGGAAGCCCATAGGAAGGGAGCTTCGAAAGAAGCGCTTTGTGCCAAACCCGATCAAAGGCCTTCGCAATGTCCAGACTAACGGCCAACGCCTCCCCCTTGGACTCTACTGCCTCCGCCCATCTATGGGTCAGGTAGACCAGAAGATCACCAGCTGATCGACTCCGACGAAAACCGTATTGGCGGTCACTAATCAGCTGGTGATCCTCAAGGTACCGGATGAGCTGGCAGTTGATAATGGATTCCATTATTTTGGAGAACAAGGAGGTGATCGCGATAGGCCTATAGTTGGACGGGTCTGAGCGGTCGCCTTTTTTAGGGATCGGGTGGACAAAAGCTGTCTTCCATGAATTCGGGACTTCGCCTTGTGAGTAGGAGTACCGGAAAAGACGCGTTAGGACCGGTGCCAACTCCGGAGCACACGTCCTCAGCACAATTGGGGGGATTCCGTCAGGCCCACTCGACTTCTGGATGTCCAGGGAGAGAAGTGCTTTGCGAACCGAGCGCTGTGAGAACAGCACGTCCGGCATAGAGCACTCACACCGCGGGATGGTCGGCGGTGTTTTCCCCCCGTCATCAAGAGTCGAGTTGGACGCAAAAAGGGAGCCTAAAAGATCGGCTTTGTCTTTTGCGTCATGGGCCAGTGAGTCGTCCTCCCTGTGCAGAGATGGTAGTGATGGCTTACAGAAATTCCCTTGGACAGCCTTGGCGAGAGACCAGAATGCACGGGTTCCCGAAGGAAGGCGAACTAGTTTCTCGCCAATTCTGCCTATGTGCTCTGACTTTGCCTTGGCAATAACTCTTTTGAAGGACCTGGAGGCGAAGTTATACTTCTTTTTAAGTGTGCTGGTGTTTACATCCCGAGTCGCCGAAGCCGCAGCCCAGGCTTGATAACACTCCTGCTTACTGCGTAATGCAGTTTTACAGGAGCGACCAAACCAAGGCTGAGATCTGCCTCCGATGGGTACCACAGATGATGGAATAAATAGTTCCATTCCCTGTAGCACCACATCAGTGACAGAGTCAGCAACAGCGCTGGGATCATCCGTCGAGAAGCAAACCCGCCCCCATGGGTAGGATGCAAAGAAAGACCGCATTCCGTCCCAATCCGCCGACCTGTAATGCCAAACACGGCGGCAACCTGCAGAACGCAACCGCGAAGGGAGCGTGAGTGGCACCATACTCCGGATCAAACAGTGGTCCGAAGAGCCGAGAGGGGCATCGACGGAAACCTGATATCCGTCCGGATGAGAGGTCAGCAGAAGGTCCAACAGGGAAGGTGTATAATCCTCCACATCTGGAATCCGCGTAGGCGAAGTAACCAGTTGTGTCAGACCATATGCCAAGGCAAAGTCATAAACAGATCTCCCCGCATGATCGGTTAAACGTGAACCGAGCCATTCGGCATGGTGGGCGTTAAAATCGCCAAGGATCACGATCTCTGCGGATGGGACCTGTTGTAGCAAGGAATCTGTAGCCATTTGGACGTGGTCGATGAGTCGGTCTGTTTCGGCATTACCGCTATGGGACCTATAGAGGCACCCGTAGACGCGCGGGTGGTCGTCGCTGTCTACGCGTAGCCAAAGGATGGACAGGTCCGAACCTTCAAGACTGCCGAGGCGTCGAGAACAGATGTCCTCTCTGACATACACGCAAACTCCAGCCCGAGGCACAAAGGAGTGCTCCAATTTGTACCCAGGGTAGGAGAGATACGAAATATCAGCCGGAGAGGAAACCTGCGTCTCGGTCAGGAAGAGCAAAGCCGGCTTCGCCGTCTCGAGATGGTAGTGGACGGCGTTTTAGGTTAGAGTGAAGTCCCCTGATGTTGCAGAAATTCACGGATAGCGTGGCAGGGGTCGCCTTGGTATTGTTGCTCTGTTTACCCCGAGCAGTTATGTTTTTGAGCGGAATTTTTCCCCTCCCAGAATACGCGGGGCAGCCTGAGCACCCACGCTCAGGATTGGAATAACATGGTCGTGGATGCTCAGCGAGGGATTCTCCAGGGGTACTGGTACCCCTCCTGGGGTAGTCTATTGTGTAATTCCACTACCATGTTGATGGGGGGGGGGGGGGGGGATTGGGCCTCCGGCCACCTGCACTCACCAGACGAAACGCAGAAGCAGAGCTTCTACTTCACGCCGGTATTCTGTGAGGTCGTGGTACTAACCCGGCTCGAGCCGGCCCATACGTGCAACAGCAAAAACTGCTGCCTTCTCTTACTAGTGACCATGAAACTGCACGTCACTCGATATGTCGACTCCGAGGATTTCGATACTGGCTGAGGCAAGAAGGGGACTGCCTTGAAACTGAGGAGATACGAGAAAAAGGGTTCTTTTTAGCGGTAAACGCGCAATCTTGTGTCTTCTGGGGAATAAACTGGACTAGATTTCGTCGCCCCCCAATCCGAGACTTTGTTCAGTAAAGACTCGACTTCAGACAAAAAGTTTGTTCTGGTACTCGGCGACGTTTTTCCGAGAAATATTGGTTGGCACGGCCGGTGTATAGAGCAAGCAGCAGTTAGCAACATATCATTGATATGCAGAAGAAACGGCGTTGGTGATAGCACACAGCCTTTTGAAACACCAGCGTTAATGGGCTTGTAGTCGGAGCATGCACCCTCTACAACGACCTTGATGCTCCGATCTGCAAGGAAGCTGGTGATCCAATGGCACAATTTCTCGGGAAGCCCATAAGAAGGGAGCTTTAAAAGAAGTGCTTTGAGCCAAACCCAATCGAAGGCCTTCGCAATGTCCAAACTAACGGCCAACGCCTCTCCCTTGGACTCTACTGCCTCCTCCCATCTATGAGTCAGGTAGACCAGAAGATCACCAGCTGATCGACCCCAACGAAAACCGTATTGGCGGTCACTAATGAGCTGGTGATCCTCAAGGTCCTGCATGAGCTGGCAGTTAATAATGGATTCCATTATTTTGGAGAAAAAGAAGGTAATGGCGATAGGCCTGTAGTTGGACGGGTCTGAGCGGTCGTCTTTTTTAGGGATCGTGTGGACAAAAGCTTTCTTCCGGCACTTCCGGGAATTTCGGGACTACGCCTAAGGAGCAGGAGTACCGGAAAAGACGCGTCAGGACCGGTGCCAATTTTGGAACACACGTCCTCAAGCACAATTGGGGGGATTCCGTCAGGCCCACTCGACTTCTGGATGTACAGGGAGATGAGTGCTTTGCGAACCGAGCGCTGTGAGAACAGCACATCCGGCATGGAGCACTCACACCGCGGGATGATCGGCGCAGTGTTTTCCCCCCGTCATCAAGAGTCGAGTTGGACGCAAAAAGGGAGCCTTAATGGTCGGCTTTTGTCTTTTGCGCCTTGGCGAGTGACCAGAATGCATGGGTTCCAGAAGGAAGGTGAACTAGTTTTTCGCTAATTCTGCCTATATGCTCTGATTTTGCCTTGGCAATAACTCTTTTGAAGGACCTGGAGGCGAAGTTATACTTCTTTTTAAGTATGCTGGTGTTTACATCCCGAGTCACTGAAGCCGCAGCCCAGGCTTGATAACACTCCTGCTTACTACGTAATGCAGTTTTTACAGGAGAGACCAAACTAAGGCTGAAATCTGCCTCCGATGTGTACCACAGATGTTGGAATAAATAGTTCCATTCCCTGTTGCACCACATCAGTGACAGAGTCAGCAACAGCGCTGAGATCACCTGGCAAAAAGCAAACCCGCCCCCATGTGTAGGATGCAAAGAAAGACCGCATTCCGTCCCAATCCGCTGACCTATAATGCCAAACACGGCGGCAACCTGCAGAACGCAACGCGAGGGGAGCGTAAGTGGCACCACACTCCGGATCAGACAATGGTCCTAAGAGGCCAAGAGGGGCATCGACGAAAACCTGATATCCTTTCGGATGACAGGCAGCAGAAAGTCCAACAGGGAAGGTGTATGATCCTCTATATCTGGAATCCACGTAGGCCAAATAACCAGTTGTGTCAGACCCATATGCCAAGGCAAAGTCATAAACAGATCTCCCCGCATGATCGGTTAAAACGTGAATTGAGCCATTCGGCGTGGTGGGCGTTAAAAATCGCCAAGGATCATGATCTCTGCGAATTGGACCTGTTGAGTTCTTGCGTGAATCGTAAACACACAAATTTTTCTACAGATTTATTATATGTATAGATATCTGTTTCATTCAGTCATAGATTAGAGTTAATCATTAGAGTTAATGAATCAAAGTCCGCTAGTGAACATAAAACTACCCCCATAGATTGCTGCACAGGGAGGATATTTACCATAGCATAAATATACCTATGTACATAATTATCTTGATCGTATGTGCGGATGATCATGAAGTCCCGGATTCTAATCTTGGGTCGGACCAAATTAGTTTTTTGAGATTTTCTGTCAAGAAACAGCATTCCGGAGTAAGAAAATTGGCGCAATTTCATCCCCGTGCTTCGAAAAGCATGTTAAGTTGTTACTTATTGCCCCTGTAACGACTACGAGAGAGTAAATGCACCTGTAACTACGCTAACACTCGTGCTCTCTAATCGAGTCCTCAGAAGGTGGCTAGCCTCCATTGAGACAGATTACAGTGACCGAAATTCGGTCTAGAGGATATTATTATTAAAATTTTCTGTATAACAATATTTTTAAGTTATTGTTAATATTCTACAAGTTTCTTTTTATAAAATACGTCTGTAAAGTTAAGCAGCAATATTTTTTTGAAAGTTCGTAAATTAGCATTATTTTCATTCATTTCATTCTGTTATTCTTTTTGTTCTTATGTCTTTGAATTATTGAAATAAGTTGTTTGAAAAAGCAGTAGAATCATAGCACTTTTATCGCTCCTAAACAAAAAAAGATAAAAACGGAACATCGTTAATTCACTTAGAAGACAAAAACAGTTATTTTAGTCTAACTGAATCGATATTTTACATTTAAACATTTTTTCTTAAATATTTAATATTTTTTTAGCCTTGAAGTGGCGCTATGAAATATATATAATACCATTTAGACCCAAACCGTGTTGTTGCGATGTAAGGATAATATATTACCCCACATTATCCCATGGGTGTCGTAAGAGCCGACAGACGGAAACTGAAACAGGAGGTAGGCAGCAGCATCTTCCTGACAGCAATTCAAAATGATAAAAAACTGCGGTTACTAACGCCCCTGCCAAGCGTGGAAACTATTGTAAAATCCCGCTTAAGCAGTCAACCTTTATAGCCTGTAATGGATGATCTAGTCCCCAAGGGCGTCGTAAACGTCAATTATAGAAAATGTCGAAATATAAAGAAAATGTAATGGTTTCCGATTGGTTGCATATACATCGCGTTCACGCCAGATGTGAAATGTCGATGTTAAGACTGGCATTGTGGAACGGAGTCAAAGGTACGAGTAGTGTGGCAATGTAATTGCCAATGTGTATGCTGAGCGTGGCGATTACGGTAAGCTCGCAAACGTGGCGATTTTTTCATGGAATATTAGGCAAACGTGCATTCGGTTCACATGATGGTAATTGATCACTGTCGCCAATGAATATATGCAACATCAGAGGAATTAAAGTTATGTTGCCAACATTTTAAAAAGAAGTAGGCTTTTTTCTTCAAGATTCCTAAATCGATTACGGTAAAATAGGCTTTTGCAGTGGCCCTCAATGAAGGGGCTCATTTGAGAGAGGTCACAATTGTGACTTTTAAGCAAACCACTAATTAACACAGCGTCTCTATTTGGTACAAAATGTCATCAAAAAATTGAAATTGTGAAACAATGTATAAAATAAAGTGCTGTATACTAAAACTCCTTAAAATTCTCAGCGTTATTATCTTTAAACGCTTCATTTTCTTTCCTTTTGTGATAAAACGTCATTCGTTCAATGTTCCACAATTCTCTTAAATGGTGTTTTAAACATAAAAGCTAACGCAGGGAAGACCAAAAGATAAAAGAGTCTTAAGATTGTAAATGTAGTGCCCATGTATTTTCATATTAAAAATATTGAATAAATGTGTTATATTAGAAAGATGTTTCCCGTGTGGTAACGGCATAATGTCTTCCCTTCAGACTGAATATCATTCACGGCGGCCGGTCTCAAATGAGACCAACTATATGTTCAGGATCTCAAGTGAATGCGCAAGCACAGTTGCACTCTCTATTACCTCATTCTTATAGTCCGATGAGACGGTAACCCGACACGATCGGAGAGAGATCAGGTGCAGGACTGATGGCTTTACGTGATTTCCGAGGCACGAAGGTAAAGCACTACCAACTTACTGGCTCCGGGCTGCTACTGATAATTTCTTGATAGAAAAACTCAATAATTAATTTTTAATTCGACCCGGGATTCGAACCCTAGACCAGCAAGACAGTGTTGGCATAAGAATATCCACTACTCCATTTCGTCTTGTGTGTATCGCGAGAGGCGACTTAGGAAAATGACAGAAAAACTTATAGCTACTGATAGATGTACATAACCACTTCTTTAACTCCAGACGTCATATAGACATAATAATATACCAGGAGCAGCGTCAAAGGTGCGAGATGTCTGGTATTAAGATCCCTAATCCACCTGCAATGTGTAACAATTAAATCAAATCCCTCCGAACGGAAGGGGCCCATGTTCAGCAGTGGAATTTAAAGGTATAATTCCGTAGCCGACCGCAGACAGCAGCAGCAGACCGCAGACGCGACTACATGTCGCAGCGATGACATGTCGCTGCGACATGTAGTCGCGTCTTGTCGCTGCAGTCATGATTCCGAACTCGACTGCAGGTGGCAGCAGCCTGTGTTCCAATGTACTCCGAATGTTCTGTGGGTACTTTATTTATATAAACAAAATAGGTACTATATGTATATATACCTATTTAACACTTTTATTTAATTCCTTTCCTATATTTTCCAAATATTATCTTCTGTCACACTAATTAAATAATTATTGTGAGATGAATCGTACAGTGCGGGCTATTGGGCCACCTGGTTTATCAGTTTCTCTTCCACGGAATCGGTGAAACTTATTTTTTGAGAAAAATTTAACATGTCGCTCAGGCGTTGGTGGCACTACTGATCTGCGCTCGGGCCACATGTCGTATGCCGCTCCGGCAGACGACGTGTCGCTAACTGCGGAAAGCATTTCATAGAACTACATAGAAACCAGTAGTGCTGTGGCGACACGTCGCATGCTGCTGCTGTCTGCGGTCGGCTACGGAATGGTACCTTTACGGACTGATGAAAAAGGAGAACAAGTTAAATTAATAAATAAAAATAAGGCATACATCTTTCCTAAGAAGCATCTTCAAGTCTAAAGTGAAGAGTATTTTATTATCAGTGTGCTTTACTGCCTTCGGCTGCGTCACCACTTACCATCAGGTGGGATAGGTCAAGAACTGGCTTAGAATAGTTAAGATAATAATCATTATAATCAGTTCATAATTGGTGAAGATATTGTGTAACATAAATAATAAAAACGGTCTAATTTAGAATCCCCTCCTTTTTTAAAGTTTCATTGTTAGCTATCAATTTTCTATAAAAATTAAAAATTAAAAATTGCGGCACTAATTATGTTAGACGTATATAGGTTAAATTGATTGTTTTGGGGCCCCTCTTGTTCTACGCTAAAAAGCTTATAAGATAAATATAATGCGGTAAAGATAATAAATAAAATATCAACAGTAACGGGATCTTTTATAAACGTAAAAGGTCACGGCGTGAAGAGGATGTCCGATAATAAATCTCCTTTTGTTGGGGATTACAATAGACGTCATATTTGGTTTGTAAGAACTTTATTCAAGGTAGACGACGATTACGTTCTTATATTACGTCCCTTTAACCATCAAGGTAACCTAAATATTTTTATCGACATAACGATATCGATAAAAACATTTAAGTTACAGATACTTATCGTCACGCACAATCCCTGACGGGGTAGCCAGAGAGAACAGATCGCCAAGTGTCACGATCCTTACATACCTCTTTCGCTTCTTTCAGATTCATCATCTTCTTCATACATGCACGTCTAGGTATCCGAGTACTCTTGACCCTCCCCTCTTCGAGCAATTTGCTCACATGGTCTTCGAAAGTTAGTCTCGGTCTACCTCGACACCTTTTAATATTAACTTTCGCGCTATATATTTTCTTCACCATTCGGTCTTCACTCATTCGCTCAACGTGCCCAAACCATCGAAGCATAAGCATAATTTTTGTGATAAGGTCATCTTTCAAACCTGCCATATTGCGAATCTCTTCGTTTCGCTTTCGGTCAGCCATGGTGACGCCGCACATTTTACGAAGTGATCGCATCTCCACTGTATTCAACTTGCTTTTATGCTTCTTCTGGCATACCCAGGTTTCGCTGCCATATAACAAAGTCGGTACCAACACTGCGTTATGTATTGCAAGGCGTGCACTCTTCACTACGCCTTGCCTTTTGACTAACGCAGTCAGGGCACCATTGACTTTGTTCCCGGCAGCGACACGCCTGTCCACATCTAAATCACATCTTCCATCCCGGCTAAAAGCACTCCCCAAGTATACAATTTCATTTACCTGTTCTAGACATTCCTGATTTACCCATATTTCACACTTCGTTCTCTCTTCGTCCCTTTCAAATACTAGAACCTTAGTTTTATTAGCATTCAAGCGGAGACCTTTAATTTCACATTCCTCTTTCATACACGTGACTAATGCCTGCAGTTCTGCCTCTGATGGTGCAATTAGCACTGCATCATCAGCATACAGCAGACAATTTACTTTATTGTCACCCAATTTCACACCCAAACAGCTATCTTTCAGTTTCTGTAAACAGCTGTCGAGATACAGTATGAACAGCCAGGAAGACATGACACAACCCTGTTTTACGCCCGTTTGGACGCTAAACATGGGTGACAGGTCATGTCCTACCCGCACACAGGCTTTACAGTCACAGTAAAGTGACTGCACAGCCCTTAGCAATCGACCATCCACACCATACCCCGGCAACAGTTCCCACATTTTCTTCCTTACAACCTTATCAAATGCTTTCTCAAGATCCACAAAAGCACAGAAAATCTTCTGGTTAGCAGCCAGAAGCTTTTCCGTGATCATGCGGAGAGAAAACATTTGATCCGTGCATCCTCTTCCAGGTCTAAATCCGCATTGTGCCTCCCATAGAAATCTTTCCGATTTCTCTTGCATCCTACGTGTCAAAACCTCCGAATAAACTTTACTTGCTAAACTGGTCAAGCTTATCGCCCGATAGCACCCGCAGTCAAAATGTGAACCTTTACCTTTATATAAAGGCACAATGACTGCGGATCGCCAATCATCCGGGACATCCCCCGTCCGCCAGCACAAATTGCACAGCAGATGAAAGCTGTCCCAGACGCGAGGCCCACCATACTTGACCATTTCAGCAGTAACCCTGTCTAGTCCCGCAGCCTTACCACATTTCAAACTTCGAATCGCATGTTCAATCTCTGTCATACTGATGACCTCAGTGTCATCGAGGTCCGGGTCTGGCGTGCCAGTCTCGACGTCATCCCCGGATCCCTCACTAAGATCATCACACGCATACATTTCTCTATAAAATTCGCTCTATCGCTGCATGACGTCCGATTTTTCTGAGAGGACGTCATTAGTTCTCGAAAGCACTTTGTTCATTCTTAAGGCCGTCGCACCACTTCGGGTCCTTCCAACCTCTTTCCAGAAGAGTTTGGAGTTCTCCTTAAAGTTGTGCGACAACCTTTCGTCCGTTTCCATTCTACACCTTTCACGCACTTCCTCAATCAATGCTTTCGTGTGAACTTTCTGCAGCTTACATCTTTTTTTTCATCTTCTCTCTCATATCCTTATCATTACTAGAGGCCAAGTAGTCTAACCATGCTTTCTTCTTCTTCTTTACAGCTTCTTTCACTTCATCATTCCACCATGCATCTCTTCTTTTACTACTGCCTCTTTTAATCGTTCCACACACTTCATCCGCTGCACTTACCATTCCATCCCTAAGGTTCTGCCATGTTCTTTCAACACATTCTTTTCTGCCATCGATGTTGTCAAGCTTTTCGGCTACTCTCGCATGATATTTGTCCCTAGTATCCGCTTCCTGAAGCTTCCAGCTTCGGATGCGACAGACCGACTGTGGTTCTGTTACTGCCGTCCGGTAGCGCCAACCCGCGAACAGACCCCTAAATCTAGTAATCACTAGATAGTGATCCGTTCCCAGGTCAGCACCCCTGAACACTCGCGTATCCATCACCTGTTTTCGCAGTCGGTCATCCACCAGGAACAAATCGATCATACTTCTCTCATTCTTACTTTCTCTAGTATACATATGGATCTTCTTGTGATTAAACATAGTGTTTGTCACAAGAAGACCCTTTTCCTTGCATACCGCCAGTATAAGCTTGCCAGCATCATTAACCCTTTTATCGCCAAACTTTCCAAGCACCGACTCGTACCCTGGTCGAGCGGTACCAACCCATCCATTCAAATCACCACATACAACAATTCTTTCGTTTCCCCTAGCCAAATCTAGAACTTCTCTTACATTCTCCCAAAACTCCTCCAGCTCAGCCCTGGACAACGAAGCTACCGGCGCATAAACAGCCAAAAGGAATAACTTCGTCAGTCCCAATTTAAAGCGAACCCAGAGAAATCTTGAGTTCACAACCTTATATTCAGTCATAACATCGACCAACCGAGACGACAGCAGCACCCCCACTCCCTGGCGGGCGCTCTCGCTCTCCGGGACTCCGGACCACAGAGCTAACACCCCGCCAGGGAGCTCTTCAGTACCACTGCCCTTCCGTTTGGTCTCCGACATACACACGACATCTAATTCTCTTTCTTTCATTATTTCGATCAACTCATTCGTCTTATCTCTCATGCCTCCTCTAACATTCCACGTGCCAACTCTGCACTCTGTCCTCCACCTTCCGCCGTGTCTGGCTGTGCGTGACGGGTGGCGGTCCCCATCGCCGCTTTGCGCGCTGCATTCCACACCAACGGGGACGAGCTGGTGTGCGTCGCCTTGGGGGGACGCCCTAACCCTCGTTGACATGGGTGCGCAGCTAAGTAGAATTGCAGCCCTGAAAAGGGCTGGCAGGGGTCGCGACGAGCACGCTTCTACAGTGACCCCCTTTTAAGTTACAGATACAAACATTTATAATTTTTTCTTAGTGGCGGTGTAAGAATATCAACTACCCCATATCGTCTTATGGGTGTCGCATCAGCGGCATCTTCCTGATAACAACTAATTATAGTAAAAAAAACTTCGGTTGCCAACCCGCCTGCCAAGCGTAGTAACTATGGCGAAATCCCTCCTATAAGGCAATCTATATCTATATCGAAAGCTGTTTAACTGTGTACTTTTATGAAATGTAATAGATTGATGGATGGGTAGATACAAATCTTTGCTGACAGATTCAAAATGAAGTAATACAGACTCAGACGGACTCCCAAATAGAAAAGGAGTCCTGCTGCCTAGTAAAAAAATAACGCGGTACACACTTGGAAGAAGTGAAACCTTCAGAAAACTAAACTTCGAAAGAATAACACAAATGCAGAGTATCAGGAGAAGTAACTGTAGAGTTTATGTTAATAATAACCACTGTATACTGTTCTTTCTCATTCTTTAGCAGGCTAAATGCTATTGTTGTATATGTTTGTCTCTTTTTAGTGTCACTTTTTCGTTTCATCGTGTTTCATATCACAACGATTCTTAAGAAGTTTTCACTATCATTACAGCCCTTCACAAGTCCACTGCTGAACATAGGCCTCCCCCAAAGAATGCCACAAAGCACGGTCCTGAGCCACCTGCATCCATCGACTTCCTGCATATCTTACCAGGTCGTCACTCCATCTAGTGGGGGGACGCCCTACACTTCGCTTGCCGGTACGAGGCTGCCACTCGAGAACCTTTCTTCCCCATCGGTTGTCGGTTCTTCGAGCTATATGGCCGGCCCATTGCCACTTCAGCTTACTAATCCGTTGGGCTATGTCGGTCACTCTGGTTCTACTGCGGATATCCTCATTTCTGAGTTTATCACGCAGAGAAACTCCGAGCATAGCCCTCTCCATAGCTCGCTGAGCGACCTTGAGCTTCCTCATACGGCCAGCAGTGAAGGACCACGTCTCAGTTTCGTAAGTCATCACTGGCAACACGCACTGGTTGTACAATTTCGTTTTAAGGTTTTGAGGTATGTCTGACGAGAAGATGTGTCGTAGCTTCACGAACGCTGCCCAGCCGAGTTGAATCCGTCGATTGACCTCTCGGTCGAAGTTGGACTTACCTAGTCGGACTATTTGTCCCAGGTAAACATACTCGTCAACAACTTCGAGCTTAGTGTTCCCAACAACTACCGGCATAGGTGTGACATGGACATTAAACATGATCTTTGTTTTGTCCATGTTCATCTTAAGACCTATCCGTTGGGAAACACTATTGAGGTCATTGAGCATAGTGCTTAGGTCCTCCAGCGATTCTGCCATAAGGACTATATCGTCGGCAAATCGAAGGTGAGTGATGTACTCGCCATTGATGTTGATACCGTATCCTTTCCAGTCCAGAAGCTTGAAAACGTCTTCCAATGCAGCGGTGAAGAGTTTCGGGGATATGACGTCACCCTGTCTTACACCTCTCTGCAATTGGATAGGTTTCGTACTCTGGTTCTGTACTCGGATAGCCATCGTAGCCCTACTGTACAAGCACTTCAACACTTCGATATACCGACAGTCAACTTGGCACCGCTGAATGGACTGCAGCACCGCCCAAATTTCGACGGAATCAAAGGCTTTCTCATAGTCCATATACGCCAGACATAGTGGCAAATTGTACTCCTCGGACTTCTGTACAATTTGCCGTAGGGTATGTATGTGGTCTATGGTGCTAAAGCCTTTTCGGAAACCGGCTTGTTCGGGAGGCTGGAAGTCGTCAAGTCTGCGCGCGAGACGATTCGTAATGACTCTCGAAAACAGCACGTAGACGCGGCTCAGAAGGGAAATCGGTCTGTAGTTCTTCAAGAGAGCGTTGTCACCTTTCTTGAAGAACAAGACCACCGCACTTCTGCTCCACGCCTCCGGTGTAATGCCACCATGGAGGACGGAATTAAAGAGCTTCTGAAGGACTTTAAGTACCGGTTTTCCACCCGCTTTCAGAAGCTCCGCTGTAATTCCATCCTCGCCTGGGGCCTTGCCGTTTTTAAGGTGCTGGAGAGCCATTCTAATCTCGCTCAGACTGACGTCCGGGATATCATCGGAATAATGTCGGATAAGACTCGCTCTTGGATCGTTACTCACACTTGGCTCCAACGATGACGTGTACAGCTGCCCATAGAACCTCTCAATCTCACTCAAAATCTCAGGTGCCCCGGAAACGATGCTGCCACATTCGGTCTTCAGCTTTGACAGTTGGCTCTTTCTGGCAGACAGATCTCTGGCAAAGACTTTGGAGCCTTGGTTCCGCTTGGTCGCTTCTTCAATACGAGCTGTATTAAAGTTGCGTAAGTCCCGCCGCATGCATTTGGAGATCTGTCTGTTCAGTTGCCTGTATGCTGCCAAATCTGTTGAAGAATGTAGCTTCATCTCCCGTCTAAAAGCCATGAGATTAAGAGTGTGATCGGAGAGTTTTTGTGTTCTTCTGCGGCGGGTCTTGCAGAACTTAGCTCCGACCGCATGGACAGTTTCCACGAGCTTGTCATTCAAATCGTCCACTTCATTGCAGTCTTCTAGGCACTGAAAACGGTTTTTGTAACTCGAGCTGAAAGCTTTCGGGACCTTGGATTAGAGCACGAGGGGGACGGAGCGTTGACTTCATCAGACGAGACCTCTCCAACTTAACGTTTAGGTTCAGTGTGCCTCTAACCATTCGGTGATCGCTGCCGGTTTTCACCCTCGCGATCACTGAGACATCACTGAACAGTTGTCGTTTGGTCGTCATAATGAAGTCAATCTCATTTTTTGTCGAACCGTCGGGGCTCGACCAGGTCCACTTCCTGTGGGGCCGCTTCTTGAAGAAAGAGTTCATCATAAAGAGTCCCTCTTTCTCCATGAAGTCGGCCAGCTGCTGGCCCCTTGGGTTCCGTTGCCCTATTCCAAATTTCCCCACTTTCAGCTCACCGTTTTCTCTTGTGCCTAGTTTTGCATTGAAGTCTCCCATTAACACCGTATATTGAGTTTTGGAGGAATGCATGGCTCTAGAGATATCCTCATACATTTCCTCCACCTCCTCATCGGGGTGTGCCGAGGTTGGTGCGTAAACCTGTATGACCTTTAGCGAATACCGTTTGGTGATTCTGAGTATAAGGTACGCAACCCTCCTCGACACACTCTCAATCTTTACAACGTTGTTAACGAGAGACTTGTGGACGATAAATCCGACACCTCCTTGGGACAGATGGTCACCCTCCCGGTAATAGAGCAAGTTGCCGGATTCGAGGATTACCGTGTACTCCCCCTCTCTTCGGACTTCGGATAATCCTATAATATGCCAGCGTAACTTGTCTATCTCTTCTTCCAGCTCCACAATCTTCTCGTCAGTCCTCAGGGTCCGTGCGTTGTATGTTGCCAGGTCAAGTCGTTGTAGGTTGCAACCGAACCTCCACCGGAGATTCTTAGCACCCCCTGCCCCGCCGTTACCATGGTCGCCACCGTAGCCAGGAATAGCGGGGCCGCCGGGGACTGGGGGCCGTCTCTTCGTAACTTTCATTATGGGGGGTATATTGCCATAGTTGCCACGCTTGGCGAGCGGGTTGGCAACCGCAGTTATTTTTTTATTGTATTTTGCCGTTACCAGGAAGATGCTGCTGCCCATCTCCTGCCTGTGTCCCTTTGTCGCCTTTTACGACACCCACGGGAAGATATGGGGTAGTGGATATTCTTAACCGCCACTACACGGCATAGTTTTCACTAATAAGTTTTCACTAATAAAAGTTAAAATAGGCACGAATATAATTCGGCAAGTTTTCGTTTTTAAGAATATAGAGCGCGTTAATATTTTAACAAATTAAAGCATTCATGGGGTTATGTTTTTATGAATAGAGTTTGAACTGAATTGCTTTTGCGTTCTTTGCGACAAAGGCTTGGCAAAGAAAAATTAATCAACTAAACGTTTTTCTTTTTTAGAAATAAACATAACAAAGCAAAGAAATAATTACAATATAACGTAATGTTTGTGGAGGATGTTTTTCTTAATTATATAACTATTGTCAAAAAGTTATATAATTAAAAAATGGCTTAAGTTTTGTATTGTCTCGCATATTTAACAAAAAATAATTAGCAACCACTTTGTTACTTGCTGAGCATATCGTAAAAGCCTACTAATGGAACATTACGTTCGTGATTGTATAAGCGACTATCTAGTCACCCATCACTTTTTTACAGAATAAAGGTGACATAGTCAACCTGATGGAAAGTAAATACTGTGGCCCATAGACATTTACATTTATCCTTGTTTCAAAATTAATATAAAGATGCGTTGACACCTCTGAAGGCTAATATGAAATCCTAGTTTCTAGTAAAAAGGTTTTCAGGTTATCTGCATTTAACATAAGAAGTACATCAGCATTAAACTGCTTATTCACGTTGGTAATTTATAGTAGGGCTACGGTGGCTATTCGAGTACAGTACTAGAGTACGAAAACCATTCATTGCAGAGAGGTGTAAGACAGGGTTACGGTATATCCTCGAAACTCTTCACCGTTGCATTGGAAGACAACTCTAAGCTACTAAACTGGAAAGGATATGGTATTAACGTCAATGGCGAGTATACCACTCACATTCGATTTGCCGACGATATATTTCTTATCGCAGAATGGCTGGAGGACCTAAGTTCTAAGCTCAATGACCTTAATAGTATCTCCCAACGGATAGGTCTTAAGATAAACATGGACAAAACTGTAATGTCCATGTCACACTTATCCTGGTAGTTGTTGGGAGCACTAAGCTCAAATTTGTTGACGAGTATGTTTACCTGGGACAAATAGTCCGAATAAGTAAGTCCAACATCGACCAAATTGTCAATTGACGGATTTGACTCTGCTTGGCAGCGTTCAGACGATTATGACATATCTTCTCGTCCGGTATACCTCAAAACTTGAAAACTATATTGTACAACCAGTGCGTGTTGCGAGTGATGACTTATGGATCTCAAGTGGTCTTTCACTGCTGGCTGTATGAAGCAGCTCAAGGTCGCTCAGTGAGTTATTGAGTAGGCTATGCTTGGGAATTCTCTGCGTGATAAACTTAGAAATGAGGATATCCGCAGCAGAACCAGAGTAACTGACATAGCCCAACAGATTTGTAAGCTGAAATAGCAATGGACTGGCCATATAGCTTGTAAAACCGACATCCGACGGGGAATAAAGGTTCTCGAGTAGCAACGTATCACAAGACGAAGTGTAGGGCGTCCCCTCACTAGATGGAGTGAGTAGTAATGATTATGATGAATTTGTTAGTGTGATACTTCCCCGCTCGAGCCAGACCATTTGTGCTACAACCATAAATAGCACTTTGGACTCTGCCTACCTTTTCGGGGTTACAAGTACATCTTTTCCTCACGATTACCTAGATACTTGAGGACAACAGTGTACAACCAATACGTTACGTATGAGAGAGCTCAAGGTTGCTAGCTCAATTTGTGATGGGTTGTATAGATAATAATAGTGGTAGACATTTGGAGCCTGTTTAGCCCTTTGGAGAGTTGCCGTTTCGTATATCCTTTAATTAGGCGCGCGGGGTCGCCGCGACCCCAAGTGATCTTCAAGTTAAGTTATTTTTTTAGCTATTGAAGACGGCAACCCGAATTTTTTTCTAGCTTCCTAACTCTTTAGTCTGCACTCAATTCAAGGTCGCCCGCGCCGCGAAGTTGATCGCACGCATTGCACGGAGGGGCTTAGGGTCGCGACGACCCCGTGCGACTAATAGTGTAGTTCAAATTTAGGTAAGTAAATATTTATATATTATGATTTTAAACATTTTTTTCACCTTATCATGTCAATTTCGAAAATATTTATTCATGTAAAATACAAAATTGTGTAATTTTTTTATGTTTTTGTTTGGTAAACACACGCTATTACATTTTTCTTTTTCTCTATGCGTATAAACTACGATGACTTTTTTCAGTTTATCAAGTTTTTTAACAGGTATTTATCTTTCACAGAATTATTTCAACATGGCCCAAAATAGGCAGAGTCTTCGACTTGAACAAATAAGTGCGATTCTTGAAGATGAAGAAGAATCTTTCGATGAGACTGACGAAGAGTTGGGCCTAGATGGAAACGCATATACATTTTGGGAGCCAGAGCATGAACTCAAAATTAAGTGATACTGAAGAACCTTCCACATCGACCTCATACCAATAACTATCCGATTTATTTACGTATTTTTTTGGTTTTATATCGAAAATTTGTGATAATTGTTGAATTGTAATAGTACTTACGAAATACATATTTTTCTATTGTTCTAAATATCTTTCTAGATTTTTTTTTGTATTTTTCTAAAAGTTTAATAAGAAATAAGTAGAATTAAGTCAATTAAAGTTGATTACTAATTAAAATGTTTCTTATTTCATACCTATCAATTTGGGGTAACTGCAGACCCCGCGCGACTAACAGTGTTAGTTTATTGGCGCGCCTAACTAAAGGATATTTAATATAATTCTTACGAATTTAGAGCATTATTGTAATATAATGCTTTTAAAATTTTTAACTTTTGCCTATCCATTTGTGTATAAAACATTTGTAACAGTTCTAAAATATTTCATTTAGAGTGCTAAATATTTTAATTGTACTTACGTGTGAAATGTATAATTTTGTGGATTTTCTTTTCTCGATGTACCGCATAACTACTGTCACTGTAGAAGTCACCATATTTAATCACACCTTTTAAACACTTATTAATATTTTAAAATCATAGATATCGCGAAAATAAGCGTGATTTGTTTCGTTAACGATTGACGTCCACCCGATATAGGCCTATATAATATAATATATTCCTCTTAGCTGTTTTCGGCTACAGCGACCGTTCTTGACCCCTATACCTAAATCTTGCTTCTCAGCCTATTCAGATGCTCACAAGTGACTAGCACAGCCGATCTTGTTGAGAAAAGTTCGAGCATACTTAGGGCAGGTAAGAACACTGTCGTTTTTTACGTGGTAGAGCCATGCTGCAGCTATGTTATGGTTGTAGCAATAATGGGTCGGCTCGACCGGAGGAGGACCACGCTCTCACAGAATACCTGCGTAAAATAGCAGCTTAACGCTGATGTGTTTCGTATGGTGAGAGTAGAGAACCGGAGACCCTTTTTACTGGAAACGAGGCGTTTCATCTTAGTCCTCACGGGTGACAACGCATCTGGATTTCGATTCGTAATCGATGATAGATGAAGATGTCTATAATCCACAGCAACCACTTACCATCAGGTAAACTGTTTGCACATTTGTTACCATTATTCTATAAAACAAAGTAATTATATTGTATAGACGCAGGTGGTCGCGCTTTAAGTTCCTCGCGTTTAGCATCGAGATCTTGTATGCGTTTGGCTTCGGAAGTGTTGATATTTTGGTTTTGCCGGTCTATATCAAGGTACTCCCAAGAAGAGGGCTCGATATTGTATTTTTTCATGTGCTTCTTTAATAAATCCTTATATCTTTGGAGCTGTCCACCTTGCTTGCGTTTGCCTTCTTAAAGCTCACAACACATGACGCGTTTTTCCACTCTGTTGTCAGCTATCCGAAACTCATGACAAGACCAACGCAATTATTGTTAACCCGCTCGCCAAGCGTGGTAACTATCGAAATATACTCCCAATGATTAATGTTAGGAAGAGACGGCCCCAGTCCCCGGTGGCCCAAAAAAAAGGACCACGGCAAAGACGGGGCTGGGGGTGCTGAGAATATCCGGTGGAGGTTTGGTTGAAACCAAAGACGACTCGACCTAGCAACATATAACATATACACCCTGAGGACTGACGAGAAGATCCTGAAGCTGAAAGAAGAGATAGACAATTTGCACTGGAATATTATAGGATATCCGATGATATTATAGGATGTCCGAAGAGAGGAGGAGGACATGGTAATCCTCGTATCCGGCAACTTGTTCTATCACTTGTAAGGCGACCATCTTTTCCAAGGAGGAATGGAATGATTTTTAATTCAATATTGATTATTACATAATACTTATTGAAAGACATTTTTTATTTACCATTGGTTCGGAAAATACCTAAGTCCTGGGAAGACCCAAGAAGAAACCCAGCGGGACTTTTTTTAACATGTTTAACTTACCAATAATTTTTATTATACAATTTTTAAATGAATTTTAATAGAACCAGCATTGTGGCAATCACCTTTTTCACAGGGGTAATTTTCATTCATGTATTCCTTGATATTATAGTAACCCTTTTTGTACAGTTTTTCGTTAATAAAACTTTTAAACTTGTTTATTGACAAACTTTGAACATGTTCAGCGATTTTGTTGTAAAAGCAGATACACTGCCCATAAATGAATTACTCATTCTGTGGTGTCTAGTAACTGGCATTACAAGCTTATATTTGTTCCTAATGTTTAAAATATGATCACCTTTATTCTTATTAAAGCTATTTATGTTTTTATGTACATACATTACATTTTCATAAATATATTGTGATGCCAAAGTTAATATGTTTATTTCTTTAAAATTTTCTCTTAGGTACTCTTTACAATTTGGGTTATAAATCGCTCGTAAGGCTCGCTTTTGCAAAACAAATATAGCTTCAATATCAGTCGCATTACCCCATAGCATAAGACATTACGCTATGAAAGTAACTAATATACACTAATCTAGCTGCCCTTAACATCTGTGAGACTTCTAATCTTTCTTACAGCATATGCTGCAGAACTAAGTCTGCTTGCTAATTTGGATATGTGGGGCCGCATTGAAGTTTTGCGTCAATAGTAATACCAAGAAACGCAGTGGTATCCACAAGATTCAACTCCTCCCCATTTAAGAGCGTATTGGTATTTGAATGTTTTACATTAGGTATTGTAAATTTAATACATTTTGTCTTATCGCCGTTTGAGAGCAAATTGTTGGCGTTAAACAAATATACTTATTTCGATAGAGCATAATTTACATCGCCGTAATTAATTGACTGCCGTTTGCGTTTTAAAATTAAAATGGTGTCGTCAGCATATAATACTATATCGAGATTGTTCACAACAAGATAAAGTAAGTCATTAATATAGGCTGAGAACAGGAATGGGCCAAGAATCGAGCTCTGGAGAACGCGCAATGATACTACTGATCCGGACGAACCTTACTATTGACCACAACTTTTAAAGTTCTGTTACTAAAATATGAAGTAATAAGTCTAAGTGCCAAATTTTTTACACCGTAATGTTGTAGTTTCCTGATTAATGTCTCATGATGAACACAATCAAAAGCCTTAGAAAGATCACAAAAAATACCTTAGGCATTTTGTGCATTCTTTCAGGCATTAAAAATATATTTCATAACCTCAATACTGGCGTCAGACGTCGATCGACCCCTTGTAAAACCAAATTGGTTTTTATGAAGTAATTTATTTGTATTAAAAAAATTAACAATTGATCCAATTTTATTTTTTCAAAAATTTTACTGAGAGTTGGTAGTACATAAATAGGTTTAAAATTAGCGGGGTCCAATGTACTACCAGATTTATATAAAGGTATTATTTTACTATACGGTATTTTTAGGGTCTTATTGTCTTAGTAGCTGTACTTTGTGGTTTATGGATTCTGTCATGCAGCTATTGGTTTTTAATTCGGAAATTTGAATAGATGCTGGTGTGATGCAAGGTGGTATTCCTTCTTGTTTAATTTTTCAAATTTTCATAAAATTTGTTACCTCTATCCTCGACTGTATGTACCATTTGTACGCTTCAGCTTTATGTGCAAGCTGAAATTGGGGATATCCACAATGGGATCAAAAATCTTAACGACAACTTATCAGCTGTTATATATTGGTCTACTTGTAATGTAGTGTTGGTCAATCCTTTAAAATTCCAAGCTATACTGGTGAGTAGCTCAAGGATGCAGGCTAAGTTTAATCTTGCAGGCTTACTTCATATTTATTTAAATAGTATTGAAATTCCGTTCAGTAATTCTGTTAAAAATCTTGGCCTACACATCGATAGCACGCTGAATAGGAGAACTCAAGTTTCAGAAGTGAGCCGTAAAGTCATTGCCACATTATGGTCTCTGTATATTTTAAAACATTTTCTTTCCACGAAATTATGCTTTTCCAATCAATCATCTGGAGCAGTATAATAACTCATAAACCACTCTTATGAGGATACAACCTCTTTTCCATACTCTTATGCACTTCTAAAAAACTCTTAGTTCTATGTGGGCTGGGTATATTGATGTTCATAAAGCTTGTGTGCTGCTTGGTATTGTGTATAGCGTACAAATAATTGTTCCGGGTCTAAATATTTGTCATTGTGCAATTTCTATATGTAAACTGACTCCACGTTACAGGAGAAAATCCAAATGTGGGGATAGCTTTAATAAATCTCTTTTTTTAAATTTCATACTTTATAGTCGTTGAAATGCTTCGCCTGATGTACAACAATGACATCATAAGAGGCAACTATGAACAAGTTCTCGTGGACGTTATCGTCGACGACCGAGTCCTTTCCGATCGGCTCGATTCATTGGCACTGCGAAAAGATGTTGCATCCCTTTGCATTTTCTTTCGCATTTACCACGGGGAGTGCTCTGAAGAATTGTTCGGATTAAACCCAGCCGCCAAATTTCACGAACCTACATCGCGGCAGAACTCCCGATACCATCCACACCATCTGGATTATTGGCGTTCCACCTCTGTGCGATTTAGAAGATGTTTTCTTCCTCGCACGACTTCCTTGCGGAATCGATTACCATCAGCGATTTTTCCGGACCGATACGACTTAGGGACCTTCAAGAAAAGAGCATACTCCTTTTTAAAAGGCCGGCAATGCATCTGCAATTCCCCTGGCTCCCCTGGTGTTGCAGTTGTTCATGGGCGGTGGTAGTCACTTACCATCCGGTGAGCCGCAGGCTCGTTTGCCCCCTCTGCTATAAAAAAAACGTTCCATTGACGACTATATATATATATATATATATATATTCCATCTTATATATCATCATCAACATTATTATTATCGAATTAGTACAGCATTACAAATTCTAATCCAGCTGTTATCATCCGAGTGTATTCTATCAAATATTTCTTATGATGAATTAGATACCGCAGAGACCCTTCGAGGCTTAGCCCTGCAAGTTGCAAGGTGACAAAAATGGAAAATGTAAATCACTTTTAACAAGTTTGGAAACACGACGTTTAAAATAAACAGCAAGAGCATGTAATTTAAAGAAAAATATACGAATAAAAAGGCTTAGTCGGGTCTAGCAAAACTTCAGAACCTCACTCACTAGCCCGGCGGATAGGCATTCGCACTACCAGACGTCTTGCAAAAGTGCGAGATCTCGCTGGTCTAGATATTTTATGTCTGGCGGGAATGAGCTGACTATACCTTCATCTATCGGAAGCCATGACTTCTTTCTCTGTGTTTCTCTTGTCTCTTCTTACAACCACGGACCAACATGTGGTCATGGATTTTCTTACGCCCCTAACCACACGGCTAGGCTTATATATTTTTTTTTAAAAGTAACGACGCCGATCTAAGAATTTAGTTGTTTTGATGCGGGCCATGTATGATCAAAAAATATTTCAGGTTTGAGTATATGTGTATTTACGCATAATTTATGTAAGCAAAACGCCTCGAAATAGTCGAAAAATTTGTAGTATATCTGGGTTACTTTTTTAAAGACAGTGGTACTAGTGTGTTATTCATCATCATCATTACAGCCCTTCACAATTCAACTGCTGAATATAGGCCCCCTCCAAGGAATGCCATAAAGCACGGTCCTGAGCCACCTGCATCCATAGACTTCCTGCATGTCTTACCAGGTCGTCACTCCATCTAGTGCGCGTGTTCGCGTTCTAGTATGCGACGTCCTACACTTCGTCCGCCGGTACGAGGCCGCCACTCTAAAACCTTTTTTACCTATCGTTTGTTGGTTCTTCGAGATATATGGCCGGCCCATTGCCACTTTAGCTTACAAATCCGTTGAGCTATGTCGGTTACTCTGGTTCTACTGCGGATATCCTCATTTCTAAATTTATCACGCAGAGAAACTCGAAGCATAGCCCCCTCCATAACTCGCTGGGCGTCCTTGAGCTTCTTCATCCTTAATTATGGGGATATATTGCCATAGTTGCCACGTTTGACAAGCGGGTTGGCAACCGCGATTTTTTTTATTGTTGTTTTGCTGTTATCAGAAATATGCTGCTGCCCATCTTCTGCCTCAGTCTCCCTCTGTCGCCTCTTACGACACCCATGGGAACATTTGAGATAGTGGGTATTTTTACCCGCCACTACACGGGTTATTACTACTTTACTACTTTGTGTTATTACCTCTCCGAAAAATTTCGAAAAATCTATATTCTTATGACCAGTGACTGAACAGTAGATACCATCATTAATGTATTACAGCCTCATATAAAATTATGTGTAGGCTTTTTAGCACCCGGGTCGGCAGTCGGTGAATATCCACTACCCGATATCATCCGGTGGGTGTCGTAAGAGTCGACAAAGGGAGAGAGAAACAAACCAAAATAGAAAATAAAAAATACTTTTTCTACCAAGCCTGGCTACACAACCTCTTATAAGGTGATCTATGGGGGTATACGTTCCGTAGATGATGATTTTAGCACAGAATACTTAATAGTTCTTCAAATGATTCTAAATAAAATTTATTTACGGATACACGCGCGTCTTTCTTTTTTCTTTTTTTATCACCCATAACAGTTCACACCTGGACGGTCATATATGCACCTCAAACCATGTTGGTTGTAAATAATTTGAGAGTGTTCTTATGATTTTAGTTAAGCATGTTGTATTGGCCTGGCCTTTGCATCACTTGACACATACGCAGTGTTGTCTTTCATTCTTTATTGATCTGGGTTTTGAGCCCGTAAAGTACAACGTACACCGTAATATGATTAATGTTTAATCATATTACGTTCTGGTTTAGTATAATATTTGATATCTTGCATTCTACTAGGAATTGCAAATTCTTATTATTGTAAAATTAAATATCTCTACTTGATTTTAAAATTCTATTTTCTTTGTATTTGGTGTTGGTTTTGGTTTTATTCGCTGCAGAAATGGAAATTTCGAGCTCAAGATCGAGCCACACAGATGTCGGGATATATTTTTTTTATAGAATAAGGGTGACAAACGAGCACATAGTCCACCTGATCGTAAGTGGTTGCTGCGGCCCATAGGCATCTACATCTATCCTCTATTACAAATCAAAATGTAGATGCGTTGTCACTCGTGAGGACTAAGATGGAATGCCTCAACATATTATATTAAATATTTAAGTTTTTTTTTTAACTATTATAGCTAATTTGTTAAGCAACATTATTCCATGTTGGTCTGGGACTCGTATGTCGCATGTTTATGTCAATTTTATAACAAAAAGAACATGCCAAAAAAGGAACCTACTTGTCTAGGTGACTAAGGGGATATTTTGTTCTGTGATTATATAGCCACCTGCTTTTAATAATACTTCATCTAAACCAACATTTTACTAGCTAAACGTGGTCTGAGTAGCTTGCTGCTCTTTGAGCTCTGCCTACTCTCTCGGAGATGACATAATTATGATGTGCTGCTAGGTCTATGTGTCTATGTTTACGAAAATATATTTCTACATAATAAAGCAACGATGGAGGCCCGGCGAGTCTGAAACTCTTGCATAATACGCTACTTTGTCTGACTTAATCAAAGTTTAATTAGGACTTAACACTTTGAAAAATTGCTGTGACCTGTTTTTATAATAGTCGATATTTCTCTTATAATTAAAAGTGTACTTGATTGAGGAAGTTATATAAGCTTTTCTGGCTCAAAGCACTAATTTATTTCAGTTATTTATAGCACTTTTCTTTTAAGAACATTTCAAATAAAAGCAAATAAAAATTTAGTTATAGATTATATTATTAGATATTTTTGAATAGCTAATTATACACAACGTAATATAGCTGTAGGCAACATGGTAAAATTATGTTTAAATTATTCTAAAGCAAAATGTTCATTAACTTGGTATTTACCGAAAATGACGTCGTAATTAGAACACGTTTCGTCATATAAATTAATAGCCCATTGAAATTAATTATTTCAGAATATTCTGTTTTATTTAAATAAATATTTTTTATATATCTGTACACAATTGTCTTATTGATGAGATGTTTTAATACTAAAGGGAGTGTTGTTAAATTATGTTTGTGAAAAATTTACTTAACTGGCGATAATTGTGAACGACAAAAAATACGTTAAATGAGCTACTAACTGTGGAAAACAGTTATTAATAAACAGCCAGCAACTAAAAATTCGGCGAAAAAAATACTGAGTGGGTGACAGGTGGTTTAAGGTGCGGCTGGGGTGGCCCTTGGGTCCGACTAAAGCCGTGTACAATGTACATTATAATGATATAAAATATAATATTGAAAGAATTGAACATTTTTTGATTCACGAAATCCTCGTCGCTTCTGTTATCAGGCTTACTGGGTTAATTTGTGCGAAGAAACGACAACAGACATTTTTATTTAGAAATAAGCCACATATCGGTCTCTTGGTGAGCTAGATCTAGATATATTGTTTTGTTATCGATTGTAGCTTGCAATAGGTTCCCACCATTTGTGAATATGATAAGCTTTACGAGGTCAACTTAAACATTATTTTGCTTATATTTACCTAAATAGGCCCTTTAGGAGTACCGCGCTTTCACAGAATACCAGCGTAAACTAGCAGCTTAATGCTGCTGTGTATCGTATGGAGAGTGTAGAGAACCGGAGACCTTTTTTACTGGACACGGCGTTCCAACGGTCCTCAAATGTGACGACGCATCTGTATTTTGATTCTTAATCGAGAGTAAATGTAGATGTTAATGAGCCACAGCATCCACTTACCACCAGGTTGGCTGGGTGGTCGTTTGCCACACTTATGCTATAAAAAAATGATAAATAGGATATCTAAAATTTTACAAGAGTTGATCTAGATATATATATATTCAGGTAATCAAGACAGAATAGTATTTGTATTAAATATGGCTGCCTCACTCAACAAAAACTCTGAACATCACGTTAAATCAAAAGAATATATTATTAGCCCTATTTAAATACAATTACAGCTCAACTATGAATTTTTTTTATCCTAATGTACATAAAATCCTCGTAGACTCTCGTTCATAAGATGCAGACATTTTAAAATTATTATTGGGAAGTTGGACGCCTAAAGCGTCCGAAAATAAGTAAAATAATAGTTATTTCTTCTGAAATTTACTTAGATTCTTTTATTTTTAAAATGTAAAGGTAGTTTTTAAACTTCATAAATTTTTATTATCATTTGTAGGTAAAGTTTGTGATAAAAAGAATATTTTTTATTTTATTCTTTGATCCGTGAGATTTGCCAAACGTACGTAACGTAAACGTTGGAGGTGATTCACACCCCCATAAATCACATTCTGCCTGTCTGTACGTTTAGCATAGACGTTAATCTGTGAGACTATTATACTAACATGATTGGAAACTATCATCATAATCATCATTACTGCCCTTAACAAGTCCACTGATGAACATAGGACTCTAAGGAATGCCATAAAGCAAAGTCCTGGGCCCCCTACATCCATCGACTTCCTGCATATCTTACCAGCTTTACTTACTTACTTCTGCCGTCATAATAAAGAAGGACGGAACTAACAAAAACGTAAAATGGAAATTAAAAATAAATAGATGAATTTTTCTTTCAGACTCTGTGTCTAAAGTATATTAAAAGGTATCTATATAAAAATTGAAATATAAACGTAGAGATATGAAGATTTTAAGGAAGAACTTATTGTTTTGATAATTTGTTTATTTATTTAAATAAAACGAATTTTCCTTTTCATCTTAGCTTAAAAAATACACCTGGCAACACAAAAATATCGAAGGAAAGACGCATATTATCCATTTGCTTTTTTCCAACCTAATAAATAAAAAAAACTGCCATTCATTTAACATTTTTACATATTTTGGAAAGGTTATTTGAAAATAAAAGAAGGCTTATAGTAATTTACTACATTTTTTCTTAGTAAATATTAGAAAAGCATTGGTAGAGAGACACGAAAAATAACAACCCGCAACTTTTGAGTAATGATTTTAAAGGGGATATCATACAAGACTTACTACGATAATAATTAAAAATTTAAAATTTTGTACAACCGACTTCAATATAAATAATTAAGGATAACTCAAAAACTATTGGTCTGACCTCGATCAAATTTATATGGGACCACATGTGAAACACCAGCTCTTAATAATAAGATATAAGCTCTTAATAATAAGATTTAGAATAATAAGACAAGAAATTTCGAATGTATTATACGTACCGTTTCACAGCGTCGC